>JAADYG010000612.1:0-19339 GCA_023338115.1 Phytopythium boreale | reverse complement strand
TCAAGTGCGGAAAAAAATGCTGCCATCGTCTCAAATACGATTTGAGGAGTATTTGGGCCGATTTTGAGCGTTGTAGAGTTCCTGTTGGCTGATTTTCGGGCCAAAATTGCGACCTCATTTACTTTTGGCCAGGACTGTATCTGATTCATGGACTGGCGGATAAAAAAGATTAAAACCTTGACAAAACCTGATTAATAAACGTGAGATAAACCTGAATGAAAACTTCGGTTGTGCGAATCAACCAACTTCTGGACACCTTGAACAAAAGCACTGAAATCCGAGGAACTAAAAAAAATGGATCCGCGATACATCGAGGAGCGCTCTGCGCTCAAGCCGGACGTCGCGCGGTCGGGGCGCCAAGGAGACGATCTCACAGCGGGAATCAGCGGCAGCGGCGGACTGGGCGCGTTCGGCTACTCGCTTACCCAGGACACGGCGACGTCGAAATGGATGAAGATGATCTCGTCGACGTTCCTGGGCGACAGCTCGGGCAGCATCTTCTCGCGCCGGTCGCCCGCCATCGCCGGCAACACGGATGCAGCGGCGAGCTTTCCGACCAAGAAGCGCGGAAAGCACGGCGTGGACGCGACCCCCGAACTCAAGATCGCGCTTGTTGGTGGCCCGGGCGTGGTACGTTGAGAGTCTAAGCCTATCAGGCGATACCGACCCCACACTTACGCACTACTTGCGACTGTTACCAGGGCAAGACGAGCATCACGCGCCGGTGGTTCCAGCGCTCGTATCCGTCGGCGTACTCGCCCACGATCGGCGTGGACGTGAGCACGCTGCCGTACAATTACAAGGGGGAGAGCCTGTTGCTGCACATTTGGGACGTCTCGAGCTTTGAAGTGGACTCCGGAGCGTCCTCGCTGCACTCGCTCACGTGCGAGAACCTGGACGGCATCTTCTTCGTGTTCAACGTGCACCGCGTGAGCTCGATCGCCGCCATCGACAAGTGGCGCCACAACATCGGCAAACACATCTCCGCCAAAGAGATCCCCTTCTTTTTGCTTTCGCACAAGGCGGACCTGCTCCAGAAGCGCGTCATGATCAGCGACGACATTGCTGCGTACGCCAGGGTGAGCGACCAGACACTAAACATACTTTTAGCAGCAGCGGGCTGACTGTTTGTGTGCTTTGCTTTGATGCGCCAGGCTGGCGGGTACAAAGGGTGGATGTGGACGGTCGGCAAGTCGAACTTTGGCGAGAACGAGAAGCACCCAGCGGTTATGGAGGCCCTGGATCGCATGGTGGAGTTCATTCTCAAGAACCAGCGCGGACCCGAGCACGTCCGTCGTGCTCGCCTGCTCCAGCAAACTGTACGTAGCCGTTGTCGTTCATGTTCATGCAGAAATCAACTCTGGACACCGATTGCCCACGTTACTGACGCCTGCCGTATGTTGAACTGAGCACAGGGTATCCTTGAATCGAATGGGGAAGTGGCGGATCCGCTGGAAACCATTCAAATGGACGACGCCCTTCACAAGCTCTCGACAGCGCTGCTCCGGATCCCGACGCGGGCAATCACCACGTTGCCGCGCGGCGAGGACATGCAGCCGATCAACGAGAAATTTGACCCGGATGCTGACGCTAACGCCAGAGTTGAAGTGATCGCCGACAGCGATGAAAAGAGCGCAGAGGGTGCGAGTGCGCAGCCCGCTGACTTCGGCGGGAACTGGATCATGGGCACCGAGAAGGGCGTGTACCTTCGTGTCACGAACCGCAGTATCGTCGCCAATGACGAGACGGACGAGGAGTCGGATGCAATGGAGGAGTTCCAGTTTCCGTTCTCCCGATCAAAGCTCATTAATGCCGGCGCCGACGAAGACGGGCGCGACGGTGATGAAGACGACGACGATGAAGAGGAGCGGAAGCGCGAAGCAGAAGAGGAGGTTCTGGAGCGGCGTCGAGAGGAAGAGAGGCGGGAACAAGACCTCCATAACGACCAGTTGGCGTGGAGCTTCTTTGCGGGCAGCATCAGTCGCGTGCGGGCCGAGGCGATCCTTGCGTGAGTTGCTAGTGACGATGGTGTGCGCCATCGCCCGATCACTGAGCTCGTGCTGCTCTTTGCTCGTGCTTTTGATCAGGAACCGAGAGGAAGGCACTTTTCTTTTGCGGCGGAAGGACTCGCAGACGCTGATCCTTTCGTACGTCGGCCCCGACCACGTGCACCACGTGCTCATCGAGTATGCCGACCAGAAGTACCATGTCGGGTCGTCCAGGGTACGTGCCGACTGTTCTCCAGCAAGATGCTTGCGCTATGATTCCACTCCAGGAGCCTAATCGTTTCGCATGAACCCTACAATGGCGCACTCAGTCTTCGCACTCGACCTCGTTCTCAACGCTGTGGAAGTGTCTGCGTAGCGTGCGGCGGTACGCTAGCTGCGGCCTCGTGTTTATGCGTAATCGGGACTTCAACGTTGTGAACAAGGACGAGCTGAGTCTCGAGAGCGATGAGACGGGCATGAATCCGTCCGTGTACCCCATGACGCCCAGCGTGTGGCGAACGCGAACGCGCAGTGGGTCGAGCAGCTCGCAGGGCGACCGCAGCGCTAGCAGTTGCCAGGCTTCCCCCACTACGGGTGCCGGCCGGAAGCACGCGCGACGACCCGGCCTCCAGGCCAGCCAAGAGCGCGTGCAGATACCGCCGCAGAACCAAGTCGAGGAGCTGCGGAAGGGCTTTTACACGCAGCTGACGCACCGACTGGCCAACGTGTCAGCGCAATTGGCGTCTCCAGAGTCCGGTACGTCTCGTTGCTGGTAGATGCCCGTGAGTCTCATCTGCAAGTGTGTACCACCAGCTCTAATGCTTGTGCGTTGATAGGCCACGGATCCGACGGGAGTGGCGCGACGGCCGAGATCGCGTCGCTGCTTACAATGGTACGGTCTCGGTTGGCCTCTATCTTCTGGATGATACTGCTCGGACACTGGATGATACCGTTGCTCACCTTTCATGGCAACTTTCGATGCCGCAGGCCGAGCAGGAGAGCGCCGCGCTCCAGTCGATCCGCTCGGACGACGCCGAGACGCAGTGGCGCCACTTTGTCAAGAACATGGAGGCCTGGAACCGCATCGTCATGAACCTGGTGAGTGTCCACGCATGGAGGATTGTTGGTTGTACTCATTCTAGTGAGCTGACCGGCAGTACGTTGTGATACGGACGGTTACGTTTCTGTATGCAGGAGCTAACGGCGCTCAAAGTTGCCTGAAGGTGCTTCTACAGTTGCACGAGCCTCCTACCGTAGCCGTAATTTTCAGAAACGTTGTCATAGCCGCGTTGATGTTGCGCGAAGGTTACCCCTAGCGGCTCAGAGTTTGCAAGAGAAAATCTCCAAAAGTTGCGAATCACTCGAAAAGCTACAGCAAAGCTTCCCCGAGCCGGCGCCTCCTCCGCCCGCCGCTAACGCCTCGCTGCAGGCTTTACACGGACCGAAAAAGCTGGATGCCGACGTCATCCTCGGGTCGCGGAGCCTCTGGGACCGCCAGCGGTGCGTCTTCCACCGCGCGGTCGACGCCCACGCTGACCGACGACGAGGCCGCCGTCACGCAGTCGCTGCTGCGAGACCGGTCGCCCCCCCGGAGCAGGACCAAGGCCAGCGGCGACGAGGGCACTGAGCGAAGCGACCAGCTGGTCAGCGGCAAGCGCAAGGCCCGCGAACGCACAGCGTCGTCGTCAGCGTGGAGCGCGACGTCGGCGGCGACAAGTCGAAGGGCGGAAGTACCACGAGTGTCTGCGGCCGAGAAGATATCCATGGCGGCGGTGGTGGTGCATTTGCTCAAGGGAAACATTGGCCCGGGCGCCATGTCGCTACCCAATGGATTCTCCAAGACGGGCATCTACGCCGGACCGGTCATGTTCGTGCTCGTGGTAAAGATGTCGTGGACGCTGAAGGTGGTGGCGTGACTCTTGTAACCAGATGGCTGACACGTTCGGTGGTCACTTGTTACAGGCACTCGTGTCTGTGTACAACATGGACCTGCTGCTCGAGTGCAAGCGGCTCGTGAGCCCCAACAAGCCGCTGTCGTTCGGGGAAGTGGGCCGTGCGATCCTGGGGCACCGCGGCAAGACGCTGATCGACGTGTTCCTCGTGGGCACGCAGCTCGGCATCTGCTGTGTCTACTTCACGTTCGTCGCCACCAACATCCACGCCGTGCTGCCCGATGAGTACGTCCCGCATTCGGCTCGCATTGTGATATACGAACTCTTAGCTGATACGCTTTCGTCATGATGTCCCAGCTACCAGGTAGTCATCAATGAGCGGCAGCTCATCTTTGCCGTCTTCCCCGTGCTGCTGCTACTCTCGTGGGTGCGCACGCTCCAGCGTATCACGCCATTCTCCAGCCTCGGTAAGTGCACAAGCATTGCAAACACTACCAAACCCGTCAAAACTTACCAGTTTGCCCTGGTCTATTGTCTAGCGAACGGCGCGGTACTCCTGGGTATCACCATCGTGTTCTACTTCTCCATAAAGTACTGGCATGAGCATGCGAATGATGAAGAGTCCACCGAAAGAGCCGCGCGCTTCAATTGGCGCGCTCTACCCGAGTTCTACGGCACGGCAGTCTACAGCTTCGAGGGCATTGGGCTCATCCTGCCCATCCAGAACGAGATGCGGGAGCCGGACCGCTTCCCTCGCGTGCTCGCTGCCTGCATGCTCGCAATCCTCGTGCTGTTCCTGCTGCTTGGCGAGATCCCGACCATCGCGTTTGGGAGCATTACGAGCGGGAGCATGACTGCTGTTCTTCGTGACTACTGCGACGGGTGGCTTGTGCCTGCGGTACGATCCAGCTGCCATCCTCATGCCCCATGCTCAAGTCGACTGAACTGACACCATCATCGTCGCTGTATCACCGTAGGCCAATCTCCTGCTGGCGTTTGCGTGTCTGCTGTCCTTCCCGATCCAGTTCTACCCCGCCATCGAGGTACTCGAACGAGCGCTCAACCGACACGGCGCGCTCCTGCGTCCGTCTCGTGACGTGCAGCGCAAAACTGGTCACCGCCGCCACTTATCGTCTTCGTCGCTCTCGTCGATGGCGACGTCGTCTCAGACGGCCCGTCGTAGCGAACAGAACCTCCATCGCCTCGAGAACCAGCACCAGCACCAGCACCACCACCATCATCACCAGCATCATCACCACCATGACGAGGAAGATGAGCCATCCATTGAGGACCAACTTCACCAGTTCAAGAACAACTCAGACAACGGCACCTCTCACGTCCGGATCTCGCTCACGGCGCTCCAGCATATGGGCCAACCACCGTCGTCGTCAGCACAGCAAAAGGTTGGTAGCGACGCGTCAACTCCGCCACTACCACCCACCGGTACGCCAACGTCTCAGATCCCTCAGCCCCCCAGTCGGGTCGAGTCGCTGTGCAACATGTCCCAGTACGAGTGCAACCGCACCATCTTCCGGTCCATGTTGTGCACAAGCCTCATGGTGGTCGCCGTCTGCGTGCCCGACGTCGGTCTTCTCATCAGTCTCTTCGGGTCCGTCGGCTCGAGCATGCTGGCCATCATATTGCCCCCGCTGCTGTACATCGAAGCGCATGGGCGCACGCTACCGCCGTCATCGCTGGCCCTTCACTATGGCACCGCGCTGTTCGGGGTGGTCGGGATGGTGGCCGGCACTGCGCAGGCGGTCGTGCAAGTGCTGCAGTCGTTCGGGTTCTTCTCATAGAAACTGTATGCCCACAAGGCATTTCACTCTCAACCAAACACATAGCGGACAGCAAAACAACGCCATTCTGCAAATATATCAACCAATGCTCCGAATGAGCGATGCCCAACTCGGTACATGCGGTCGCTTCGCTCCACTCCCGAGCAGGTACACCTACCTCTCCATCACGTCGCCCTACTCGACCCCAAGCAAACGTGCGCGACAAAGGAGCTGCCCACGTTCATCGCGAGAAGACCAAACACCACAAACGAAGTCGCTCCTGCGCCGTGTGCCGATAGCTCTACTGTAGTTTCCGTCCACCGCCCGCCGTCTTCGCCGGTGACTCCGATCACTCGCACTTGATGTTTCGGTAAATGCGCTTGGTGAAGACGCTGCTGCCAAGATACCCGACCGTGCCGCACATGATGAAGAACGCAAAGCAGAACAGACCCCTATCACAGTCCATGTCCAACCACAGCACCGTTAGTACCCCACATTGCCGCCAGCAGCCTTGCAAACGTACACAGGGGACTTACATGTATCCGAAGTAGAAGCACGTCTGGAGGAAGCCCGACATGTTGGTCTTGAAGAAGTAGAAGTAGATGGCGTAGATGAAGACGTAGATGGCCGTGCTGCCCGCCGCAGCGAACGACGTCCAGTGCCACCGGTAGTTCTCGGCGTTGAGCAGGAAGTACGTGCAAACGATCGTTACGCACAGCGTCACCACCGTCAGGATCAGGAACACCAGCAGCATGAAGCCGTAGACGTAGTAGAACTTGTAGTTCCAGAACGAGGCGAAGATGAAGTACATCTCAATGAAGATCGAGCCGAACGGCAGGATGCCCGTGAGCATGATCATGACCGGCGGGCGCAGGTACCACCGAGCCTCGGGCACCTCGCGCGGGAACTTGTTCACGCGGCACGGGAAACCCGCCTTCGCCGCGCCGTGACGTCCAAGAATCGTGCCCAGCACCGCAAGCGGGCACGAGACGAAGAACCAGACGAGGATCACCTGGACGATCGTCACGAACGGAATCGCATACGTCGTTCCGTAGAAGACGGCGAGAGCGTTGATGAAGAAGACCGAAACGAAGATCACGGTCGGCAACAAGGCCGACGACATGCACATTGCGCGGATCCAGTCCTTCGACACGCGCGGGTAGAAGAACTGGTGGTAGAACGCGCCACTCGCGTACCCGTTGGCAAGCGACGAGAAGGCGTAGACCGTGAGGCCGACCGACACAATGCCGCCCGGTTGGATGTACAGCGACGACACGATCGCAATGAGCATGAGCAAGATCGCGAGCACCAGCAGCTGCGCGCCCGTGCCCACCAGCGCCGTAAACAGCAGCAGGTAGGGCGGCGCGCGGAAGACGTCGCCGTGCAGCAGCTTCCAGCCCGAGTTAGCATCATCCTTCAGCAGTGACGACTTGCCGTCCATCATGAGCTCTTCGGCGTCGTCCTCCGCAAACTTGGCGTAGTCGTTCTTGAGCGTGCGCAGCAAGATGAGCGCGACCAGGCCGCACAGGAAGATGACCATCATGAACGAGTTGAAGATCGAGAACCAGTGGATCTGGTGCTCAAAGAACCTGCGATCACAGCGGAGTTAGCACGCTAGAGGTGAGTGCTGCTTTGCCATAGACATGACGCCATTGTTGGCAATACAGCAACGTACTCGTCTTCCAGGTAGCGGTCGAAGCGGTCCTCGAACGCGATCGACGTCTCCGTCCACACGACTTCATACGTGAACTCCACGCGCCTACACAGACGTTGACCAGGGTACGAATCAGCAACGATGTGGTCGGCTCGAACAAGCATTCTGGCTCACGTACTTGCTG
Organism: Phytopythium boreale; assembly: GCA_023338115.1. NCBI lineage: Eukaryota > Oomycota > Peronosporomycetes > Pythiales > Pythiaceae > Phytopythium > Phytopythium boreale. Next base: position 11,843 of record JAADYG010000612.1, on the reverse strand, counting down.
GATGCGATTGACGTCAGGACGTCCGAGTACGTCAGGTTGACGTGAATGATGTTGGGTCCATTGTACGAGATCGAGTACTTCTTGTGCGTGTACAACACCCGCGTGCCCACCGGATACTACAGTGGTCATCATGCCCGTTTCGCCATATTAGTATCAGCCCCCAGCATCCCAGGTCAAAGCGACTAGTCACCCACCAGCTTCAGGTACTCGGGGTCGTCGTTCGGCTTCATGACCTTGCCGACGAGGCCCCAGACAGGCAGGTCGTCCACGCTCATCTGGTACCAGTAGTGCTCGTCCACCTGCACCCAACGTCCTCGTCAACATAAGTACCGCTCCGCGACGGCACGAGGGGGCGAGCAACAAACACAACACGTACGGCGGCACCAAACTTGAGCGCGTCGGCGTCCGTGAGCGTCTGCGAGCAGAGCGTCGTGCGCGGCGTGTTGACGGCAAACTTGACCGTCTGACCCGAGTTGAAGAGTTCGTTGCCCTCCAGGATCTCGCCAATGCCCAGCGCGTGCGCTTCGGGCTCCTCTAGGCCCGGCGCCTTGCAGAACGGCAGCGAGTTGTACGTGTACGTCTCCTGCGGGTTGTTGAACGGCCCGATCTTGTTGACCCACACCACCACCTCCTCGCCCACTTCATACTGTACAGAGAACCATCACCAGGGGGTTAGTACCACGCGCAGGTTCCTCCATGAGCGCGGGGGAGACGACCGCACGCACCTCGTGGCTCTCGACGTCCGCCGACGCCGGAGCAGCCAGCGCCGCCAGCGCCAATGCCGCCAGCGCCCCGATCCGCGCAAGCCTGGCCATCCTGTCCCCTTCCGATTGCTTTCCCCTGTCCGGTCTAGGTCCTTGGCGCGTCGCTAACGCCCGCGCTCTCCTCTTACTTGCTCGGCTTCTTGGGCGAGAGTTCGGCCGCACTTTCTCGCTTTTTTCGAGTGTATCCGCGGGGTAAATTTCACGCTCAACTCCGTTATTTACGGCGCAAGATGAGGTGGCAGACGCTGAGAGGAGGTCCACTCAAATGAGTGACATGTATAAGAATACATGATGTCATTAACGCGAGGTGAGCCGAACGGATCGTTTCAGACAACTTCAACGGAGTCAATACACTTGCTTTCACTATGGACACCACGCTGATTGACGGTTGACAACCAATAAACACTCTCGCCGGTATCTAAAGCACTGGACGCGTTCACCGCGAGTCGTCGACCTCGAAGCAGGGGAACTTGCGCAGGTTGGGCATGGCGTCCATGGGCGTGAAGGCGTTGAGGAAGTCCTTGTTGGGCGTGAGCCAGTCGTCCTCGAGCATGCCCTCGGTGAAGGACCCCTCAACGTTGGCCGGGTTGTACGAGTAGCTGCTCTCGGGGTTGAGCGACCACATGAACCCGCCGGCGTAGTTGTCGTTGAGCATCACCTGGATGGTCTGGTCGGTCGTGCGCTTGGTTGTCTTCTCCGGGTGTTCGTCCTTGGTGTACAGCCCTGCGAACTCGCCCAGCAGCAGCGCGTACGCGTTCTCCTCGACCAGATACCCAAACATGTCGTTCATGGTGGCCTCCACGCGTGAGTACAGCGCGTCGTCCGACAGCTCCACGTACGTCGAGTAGTCGGCCGTCGTGCCGTCGCCGTAGAAGTACTGCTGCGGCGACACCGCGGTCGTGTAGTAGTGCGGCGCCCAGACAAGCTTGTTCTCGATCGTGAACTGCGGCTTGGTGTCGCCGGCCTTCTGGAGCCCACCGCCCCACCAGTCATAGTACTCCATCTCCGTACCGTCCAATGTGATGGTATGCGTGCTCACGACGCCCTCGACGAAGCCCATCCACTTGGGGCAGTTGGTGTGCATCACCTTGGCGATTTTCTCGCAGCCCACGACAAAGTCGTCGTCGTCTCCGGTTCCCCACGTGGCCACCTGCGGCTCGTTCTTGAGGTCGAGCCCCATGACGTTCCAGTAGTCTTCGCCGCACAAATTGGTCGACACGATGTCGACTGCGTTCAGGAAGTCATCCTGAGTCACGCCGAGCGAGTCATCGAACCAGGTGTCGCCAGACGCGGTGTTCTTGAGCGTGTGCATACTGATGAGCACGCCGATGTTGCGGTACGCCAGGGACTTGACGATCGACTGCAGGATCGTGATGAAGTTGGTCGCGTTAATCGCGCGGTTGCTCGACAGATTGATGATGCCGTCCATCGGCGGGTTGTTGTTGAGCACGTTCTCGATGGAGATCGGCAGGCGCACGGCGTTGAAGTTGTTGCGCGACAGGAAGGACGCGATCTCGTACTGTCATTAGCACAAGGACTTTGATGAGTCTGGTGCTATGACATTGTTCCGATTGAGTCAGGCAGTTCTTACCGCGGTGGTGCCGTTCATCTGGTTCTCCCAGAGCCCGAAAGGTGAGGCGAGCTTAGTCTCCATGCCGAACCAGTTGACGCCCTTGATCTGCAGCGGAACTTCCGTGCCGTTGGCCGCGACCGCCACGATCTGTCCGTTCTTGCTCTGGTAGTCGGGCAGCTCACATGCTGTTTGACATGGCCACAAGTCGTTAGACATTGCTGCAGGCGACCAAACGATAGAGAAGGCACGCAAACGTACTGACGGTCGTGTCGTACGACTTAGGGTTGCCCACTTGTCCATCGTCCGACACGATGTTGTCCTCGGTCTTGTTGTCCTTGATAGAGCGCTTGCCCTGCACGCCCAGCTCGTAGTTGGCGGTGCGCGCAACCCGCGCCTCGTACGTCGTGTGCGCGCTCGCGATGATCGCGTACGTGGCGCCCACCACCATGAGCAGCAGCAGCAGTACGCCCGGCCATATCTACGCAGCGAGGACGTACAGTACTGTAAGTCTCACGGCGACAGCACAGCGACAAATACCGACGGAAGAACGCACCCGGTACTGGCCCTTGTAGTCGGAAGCCTTCTCGACGGCGGGGTCCTTCTTGACGACGATGTGCAGGTGCTGCTCCACGTTGGACGGGCGCGGGCGCAGCAGGTCCTTGTCGGTCGAGAAGGCCGTGGCCGCGGGCTCGCTGAAGCGCATCTTACTGCTTGGCGCCGGCGCCGAGGGGTGCAGCGTCGAAATGCGCCACGGCTGCCCGTCGTCGAAGGGGGACTGAGCCGGCTCCGAGTACCGCGGCGGCGCGCGCGCGCCAGGAGTGGCACCGCCTTTGCGATGGTCCATTTTATGCCGTTCGCCCGTCGGTCTTGCCCCTCGTCTAACGCAATGTCGAGCTTGAGCTTTGCTCGCTTTCGCTGGGGAGTGACGCGGTTGTGCCGTCGTGGAATATGGCGCTCCGACGTTGACGTGAGGACGAGAGCGCGTTCGCTAAAGCGTACCCCTGGTTACGCTTGCAGCAAGTGTACAGTACAGTACCATGTGTATGATGGTTTGTATTTGAAATGCGGCTGGTCATTGCGATGAGCCATTATCGCGGGTTACATGGGCGTGGCGTACCGTACAGTAACCGTGCTGTTGCAGGTTTCACACAACAAAAAGGACGCGCCTGACCACCAAGAGTACAGTTCACACGACGGACCAGTTTATGCGCAGTCGAGCAGGTGGGACCAGGTGAACACCTGTAGAGGATAGGGTACAAAAGCATAACCTCGGAATTACCTGCCGGACAGCAAAAGGCGCGGCGACCAAGATGGGGGAAAGAACCCCGTCTGTTACCCAATAATTCCGCACTTTTACGCGACGAAAGGGACAGGAATACGTTGCGTGGAGCAACTAAAACGGGGTACGATCCGACTACTTCCGCGTAACCTCAATGGGGAACTGATCTGAACTGTCAGTGAGAATGAGGCTGTTATCTTCTCGGTTGATACAGGGATGAGGGAATGCGAAGTGGGCACGCTGACATCGAGAACGTGCCAGTGCCCCGTGCATACATGCACAGGCATTGCTGCGAATCTCTCTAGATTCATGGCGCGTCTCGCCATCTCAGCGTCGCTCCGTGGGTGTTCACTCGGTGTCAGTGGACGAGAATGTCCCCTGCGAACGATCCCTGCGAACGACCCAAGGGCATGGATCGGTTCAACTCGAAGATCCTGGAGAACGCGTATACATTGTGTGCTAATATAGTTTGTCACCTCTCAACATTCCCGTCGGCTCACCGCTCGATCTATGCGTCCGAGCCCGAGGATGAGTCCTCGATCTCGACGGGGAAGCACGGGAACATCCGAAGGTCCTTGGTCATGTCCATCTTGGCGACGGCGTTGAGGAAAACGCTGTTGGGCGTGAGCCAATCGTCCTCCAGCAGGCCTTCCGTGAACGTCCCGTACGTGTCGGCGGGGTTGTACTGGTACGCGCTCTCGGGGTTGAGCGACCACATGTAGCTGCCGGCGTAGTTGTCCTCCAGCATCACCTCCATCGTGTAGTCGGTCGAGCGCATGGTCGTCTTCTTTGGATGCGCGTCCTTGCCGTACAGCCCCGCGAACTCGCCCATGACCATCGCGTACTCGGAATCCTGCACCAGGTAGCCGAACATGGCGTCCATGGTCTGCTTCACGTTGGCCTTGAGTGTCTCGTCGTCCAGCTCGATGTAGTCTAAAATCGCGTTGTTCTCTTGGACGTCGCCGCCGCCGTACAGGTACCAGACCGGGTTGACGCCCGTGTTGTAGTAGTGGGGCGACCACACAACCTTGTTGGGAACCGTGTACTCGACAGGATCTGCCCCAGCCTTCTCCAATCCAGCACCCCACCAGTCGTAGTAGACTCCGTCGCGGCCATTGACTGTGATCGGGTAGCTGCCGCTCGTGCCTTCGATGAAGGCCATCCAGTTGGGACAGCCCTCGAGCATGCGGTTCCCAATCAGCGTCGCGCCTTCCTTCCAGGACGGATCTCCGTCCCACGTGCATTCGTATGGTTCGTTCTTCAGGTCGAGGCCGATGATGTTCCAGTGCTTGGACGTGCACAGGTTGCTCGTGAGGATGTCGACGGCCTCGAGGAACTGGTCCTCCGTCACGTCGAGCTCCTCGCTGAACCAGGCGCCGCCCGACTTCTTGGGGTCCAGCGTGTGCAGACTGATCAAAACGGAGATCTTGCGGTAGCCAAGCGCCTCCACGATCGACTTGACCGTCGACATGTACGTCGTGATGTTGATCGCGCGGTTCGTGTTCAGATTGATCAAGCTCTCCTGCGGCGCGGTGTCCTTCAGGATGTTCTTGATGCAGAGGGGCAGCCGCACGCTGTTGAACTTGTTGCGCGCAAGGAAAGCCGCGATCTCGTACTGTATGGACGCAGCAATAGCGATTAGTTTGTTTGTCGGTTGCATCGGTTCGACGCGGTTAATCGTACCGCGGTGGTGCCGTTGTCCTGGTTTTCCCACAGCCCAAAGGGAATCGCGAGCCCACTAGAAGCACGATCACAACAGGTTAGTTTCCATGCAACCGGCCAAGGAGACCAACACAGCGAAGCGGTTCGTACGTCTCCATGCCGAACCAGTTGACGCCCTTGATGCCCACGGGCACCTCCGTGCCGTTGGCGGCGACCGCAAAAACCTGGCGGTCCTTGCTGACGTAGTTGGGCAGCTCGCAGCCCATGTCCGGGTACTTCTTCGGGTTGCCCACCTGCCCGTCGTCCGACACGATCACGTCGTCGTCCGACTTGCCGTCGTTGATCTTGCGCCCGGCCTCGGTCCGGTTCTCGTACCGCGCGTTGTTAAGAGACGCGCGGTCGCTCACCTCCATCGCGCCGTACGTGATAAGCGCGGCCCCCGCACACACGAACAAGAGGAATAGGAGGATACCGGGCCATGTCTGAGCATATAAGACGTTATCGCGTCTTAGTTTCCCGGGAGCTACGGAGACCACAAGACACACAAACAGCAAACGGACATACCCGGATGCGGCCTTTGTAGTCGCGCTTGCGCTCGGGCACGGCGCCCTGCGGCTCGACCGCCAGCAGCTTCATCTCGGTCTGCGTGCCTCGCACGCTGCCGCCAGTCACACTGCCGCGCGCCGACTCGGTCAGGCGCCGCGACGAGTCGAACAAGTTGTACCCGCTGCCGCCGAGCGCCACGAGCTCGCTGTTGCGGAACGTCGACCCGCGCGGCGGCACCTCCACCTCCGCGTCGTTCCTCAGCAGCGAGCTGGACGCCGGCGCCGACGCCGACGGGTCCGCCATGTCTGGTTGGTATCACGTGCGTCTAAACCCTAGAAAGAGGGCACGGATCGGATCGCCTGCCTGTCGTCCACGGCCGCGGTCGAAAGCGAAAGTGACCGATAATTAGAGCCCGGTGGCGGCGGCGGCTTGGACGGCCGCCGGCCCTTTCAGTCGGTCGTCGGCTGTTTTATGGCAGCCATGGCGTGCTCCTCCGTCGGCCGCTTCCTGCTAGAGAGGCGACTCATTCGCGGACCGACCGCTCAACTCGCTTGCCGGCTTGTTGCGCTAAATTTTCTGCAGTTCGACAGAACAGACGGGCGGCAAAAATGGCGTGCTGGCATACTGAAACCCAGTCACGTGCCAGTTCTTGCGATATTTTCGGTAAACGCGACTTTCGGCATGTCAAAAATCACACTTTTGAGTATCTTTTGGCTCGCGGAAGTTCAGACCAACGGCTTTCCGAAGGCGAGAAGAAAAGAAAAGAAAGCCAGCGACGACGCATTCAATCATTTTCATACTGTATGCACCACAGGCCAAGCCAGACGACGTCGAGCAACGGGCGTTGGAGTAAACGGACCGGGCAACGGCTCCACAAAGCACCTACAGTTCTATGGGGATACCGCCCGACAACTCGGCTGAGCGTCAGAATTACGTGTATTGCATGTGCCTTCCGAGCCAGTTGGGCTTGTTCTGGCGAGGTTGATTGATATAATTATCAAGTTGCATTTACAGTCCACGTATGCGCATGTCGCAAAATGCAGCTGGGCGATGTTGAACTGATCGCCAGGCAGCCAGATGCATTTTAATCCGTCCTTTAACCTATTTTTTGTATGCCTGTTGCCCAACACATGGTTTCAATTTGACCACTCTCTGTTAATCGCAAGATGGGCACCCAAAACGATCTTACCCAGTTCAAAATCACCCTTTGCTCGTCTTCGCGACTACATTACTGTACGTCTCTGTCCACCCTCGGGAATCATCGTCTTCGTCATCGGATTGTAGAATACTGCACGACACGACGCGCTATTATAGTGATGTGGGCTGCGCTTACAGTACTAGATCACGACAGCAGCCAATCCGAGGCGACAGCTCCTGGGCCGCGCCGTCGACGTGGCGGGCGACGCACGTCGGTTGTCTCACTGACTAGGTCGACACGAAGCCACCGCACTTCGAGTTCGGTGGGTGACTGGGTTCAGAATGAGTTTCGTGACGAATCCCACCGCCAGCTCATTCACTTGGTGCTGCCAGCCTTTCGCCGCCAGCGTGCGCGCAGCTTAGATGAACATGTAGCGGGGATGGCGATAAGTCTAGCGTTGTAAAAAGACTGCGTTACGCTCGGTTGTTCGAGCGTTACTTACGTGCAAACACGTCGCGCTCTCGACACGTAGACTTGTGCAATACTGTACAGTATCTGCACGTCGCCGTCGCGCGGTCTAAATGTGCGATACAGCCGCATCCAAGTACGAGGATGGCTACGCAGCCACCTTCACTCCCGCGGGTGCTTCTCCAGCTGCTTCTCCGTTGCTGAGCTGTGCGACTGCCTGCTTCTTCTCCTTGGCTGCCTTCGTCGACGGCGCCTTCTTGCGGGTCTGCTTGGCCTTCTCAACGCGGGCGCGCACGGCGTCCAGCGGCGCGTACACTTCATCGTCCATGAGCGGCAGCAGCGCGCGGCGCAGGCTGTTGTACATGTCTGGGTAGAGGCTTTCCTCCTGCGCGAGCATCTTCTTGACGCGGTGGCGCTCCTTGGGCTCTTCGAAGCATGCGGGGCAGTTCTCGTTGATCACGGGCAGACGCGCGTCGTACGCGAACGCCTTGAGCTCGTGCTCTCGCACGTACGCGAGCGGCCGCAGGATCTCCACATCGCGCGTCTCGTTCCAGTACTTGGCCTTCATCGTGCGCAGCTGGCCGTTGTGCATCGCCGACATCATGAAGCTCTCGGCGAGGTCGTCCAGGTGCTGCGCCAGCACCAGCTTGTTGTATCCCTCCTTTCGGCAGCACGTGTACAGCAAGCCGCGCTTCATGCGCGAGCAGTAAGCGCAGATCGAGTCGCCCGACATCTCGCACGCGGCGCGCTCGATGATGTTCTCCGACAGGTAGAAATACGGCACGTTCAGCGCCTTCATGTAGTCCTTCAGCGGGCTCGGGTCGAACGACGGCGTCTGGGGGTCCACAGTGGCGCACGCAAGCTCAAATTTGACGGGCGCGCGCTTCTGGAACTGAAGCAGAATGTGCAGCAAGCTCAAAGAGTCCTTGCCGCCAGACACGCCCAGCAACAGTCGGTCGCCATCCTGGATCATGTCCCACTGCATCATCGCCTGGCCGACCCACCGGTTGAGCTTCTTCGGTGGCGTCGGGAACAGTTTGGTCGCCGTCACCTTCTTCGTCATCGCGGTCGTAATCTCCTGGACCGTCGCCGCCGTCGAAGCGGCTGAGGACGATGCGTTCAGGCTCGTTGCCACTGATGATGTGGTGACGTCGCCACCATTCGCAGCATCGCCATTCACGGAGCGCAAGGGATATTTCCCGCCCAGCTCACGGCCATTGACGCCGTTGGTGCCATTCGACGACTTCTTAGCCGCTGCACGAAGCACGGGCTCAATGGCAGCAGCCACGACCTCAGGCGGCAGCAGCGATACCTTAGACACACGCGACTTGCCGTTGGATGACGCCGACGCATTCGAAACGACAGGCTCGCTGTCCCACTGGTGCTTGAGCGTTCCAAGCATATAGCGGTCAGGCTGGTATGGGCCACGGATAGGCGAGATCAGTGCGGGAGGAGCGTCGTCGGAGCTTGCGTTCTTCAGCTCCTTAAGTGCCGACATCGCTTCAGACGGATACACAAACCAGCGCAGCGCTTCGTACGAGTCGTCGAGCATTTGAGCGGCCGAAGCCGCCACATTGCCGCCTGCTGACGCTTGAAGAGCGCTCGTCTCGGCTGCGAGTCCCCGCGCGTACGCAAGGTTGTCCTGGCGGTGCTGAGCAAGCTCCTCCTCCGATGCGAGCGTCATCCCGGCATTTTGAGGCGCAGAGGTGGAGCCCTCGCCGTCGCTACCACCCAGATCAAGCGCAAAGTTGGAGAGCCACTTCCGGTTCGGGAACTTGGTAAACCGCGTCGTGTGCTTCCATGCACCGCTCTTGTGGTTGAACTTGTACTGCGGCAGGAACTTCCAGCCTTCGTTCGCGACGAAGTGCACGGCGTCGAGGATGTACGACAGCTCGCTCTCGTCCATGAAGTACGGGAAGCTCATGCGCGAAAAGCCCGGACGCAGCATCTCCTTCTTGTCGATCAGCGCGTTCTCCAGCGCCAAGATGTCGTCCTTGGCAAGTCCCAGCAGGCGAGTCGCGTACGGACCCGCGCACTGGCAGCCTCCGCGGGTCTGAATACCGAACAGATCGTTCAGCAGTGCGCAGACGAAGTTGTAGTGCAGGAAACGGTCTCCGAACCGAACAAGGAAAGAGAACACAGGCAGCTGGTCGACCATATTCTCATCGCCGTGGCGTCCAAGCAGCACAACGCGAGGATTCGAGCGAAGAGATTCGCGCACGCGCTGGATGTGGAGCTTCTCGATGGCCATGATGTTGGCCGCGCCCAGGCGCTGCTTCAGCTCAAACGCGAGGCCGAGGCGGATGCTGCCGAGGATGTCGGGCGTGCCTCCTTCTTCGCGCTCCTCGCGGTTAGACAGGTAACGATGGTCCTTCTCCGTGACAAAGAAGACCGTGCCGCCTCCAGGGACCGTCGGCACCGCGTTCGCTAACAGGCGCTTCTTGACGACGAGCACACCGGGCGAGCCGGGGCCACCGATGAACTTGTGCCCAGAGAAGAACACCGCGTCCTTGTACACGAACGGGCGGCGCTCGTCCGAAACGACGGGGTTCATGTCGATCGCGACGTACGGCGCGCACGTCGCATAGTCCCAGACCGCCAGCGCGCCGTTCTGGTGCAGAATCGTCGAGATGCTGTCGACATCCGTCAGCACGCCCGTCAGGTTCGACGCGGCCGAGAAGGCGCCGATCTTCAGCGGCCGGTTGGCGTACTGCGCGAGCGCCTGCTCGAGCGCGGCCGCGTCCACCTGCCCTTGGTCGTCTTCGGGGATGGTGACAACCTCGGCCGCGCTCTCTCGCCACGGAAGCAGGTTCGAGTGGTGCTCGAACGGCCCGACAAACACGACCGGGCGCGGCTGGCCGTCGGCGTGCGGCACGTGCAGTCCCAGCGCCGTGACGAGCTTGTTGACGGCGCTCGTGCAGCCCTGGCCCGTGAACAGCACGCAGTCCTCCGCGCCGCGGCCGGTGGTCTTGGCGTTCACGGCCTGCGCCACGATCTGGCGCGCCTCGTGGCGGAAGCACGTGGTCTGCAGCCCCGTGATGGACGTGGTCGTGTGCGTGTTGCCGTACAGCGGCAGCACCTCGCGCCGCACGTAGTCCTCCACGCACTGGAGCGACTTGCCGCTGGCCGTGAAGTCGGCGTAGCACAGCGCGCGGCGGCCGTACGGCGACTCGAACAGCTCGCGCCGACCGACCACATTGGCCGAGATGTACTGCGCGATTTGAGACGCGCGCGCCGAGACGCCGCTGCCGCTGCCGCTGCTGCTGCCGCTTGGGCTCTCGCGCTTGCCCTCACCGGTAGAGGAGGGCGCGGGCTGGCGGTTGGCGCTCTCGATCTGCGAGGCCAGGTCCTCCTCGAGCTCCTCGCAGAAGAAACGCGCCGAGTCGTCGCCTTCCGCCACCATTTTCGCTGCGCCTGGACCGATAGATAAGCCCGAATAACTGCCCAGCTTGTGCGCGGTGGCCATTGAAACCAGCGACCTGAGAAAAGACGGACGTAGAAACCGGTAAATACTGGTATCAACATATCGGGGTATTGGTATTCAGCGCAATTTTATCCAATTAGAGATCGTGAACTCAAAAACGAACAGTAGAAACCAACCAATCAGCATTCTTCGTTCGAGTTAACTAATGTCGACTGGCGAAAATGACACGCAACTTGTTAGCTACACCATTATGCCGAGTATTGCGTTAGATCTCTACATGCATCATCAAAAATGCAACGACACCAGGCGCTACACAATATTCTACACCACACTGACTGCTGCGCCGGTTCATTTCATGTTGAGGAGCTGAAGCATGCGGCTGACACGTTGCGTCCGCGTCGTGCCGCTTCGTGAGCTGTTGCCGTTGTTGACGCGTTCGTCTTCGCCGGTCGGGTCCTTGATCAGGTACCGATGTGGCTGGCAGGGCCCACGGACCTTTGCTGTCAGAAGAGGGCGCTCGCCATCCTGAAGCATCGACAGCGCGTCGGTTGGGTACGCGAACCAGCGCAGATACTCGAGCGATGGGCTGAGCTTCTCCATGCAGCACTTGTCGACCAGTCGCCGTGTCAGCCGCCGAGCAAGCTTGTCTGCGAGCTCCAGGTTCGCCTTCCGGTGGCTCGCGACTTCCCACGTCGCAAGCGAGGGAGGAGGCTGTTGCGTCGGCTGCGAGTTCGCTGCGACCGAACGAAAGTCCTCGCCCAACACGAAGTGTGACAACCGCTGCAGCTGCAGCCCCGACATTGCACCCGACGACGGCGCCGAGTTGGCCGCCGCTCGCTTTCGGTGACACCACGTGCCCGTCTTGCAGTCGAACGTGTACAGAGGCAAGAACTTCCACCCCTGAGAAGCCACAAAGTGCACCGCGTCCAGGATGTAGTCGGCCTCTGCGTCGTCCATAAAGTACGGGAAGCTTATGCGAGAGAAGCCAG
>JAADYG010000611.1:0-19349 GCA_023338115.1 Phytopythium boreale | reverse complement strand
CCGAACGACAAGGTTAGAAGCCCTGCCGACAGACACCAAGCAACAGCTACAGCTACTACGACTACAGCAACAATATGAGCGCGATCGTGGACCTCATCAGCCGCGTGAGCGCCAGCATCGCGTCTGCGATCAAGACTGCCGTCCAAACGGTGGCGCGCGCCCTTGGCCTGGCGCCGGAGAAGATACTGAGCGCCGACGAGACGGCGACGGACGAGGACTCCCCGACCGTCTCGAGCATGGCGGACAGCGAGAGCGAGAGCGAGAGCGAGACTGAGATCGCGAGCGCGGTCTTCGGTGAGAACGCCATGGACGACGTGAGCAAGGAGGAGACGGACGGTGACATGGCGACAGACAGCACGGTGACCGACAGCGGCGACAGCTTTGGCGACGACGAGAGCGACGACGTCGGCGAGCAAGTATCTGACGCAGCTGCTGACGAAGAAGATGAACTTGGCCATGTGTCGGAGCAGGAGCCGGAGCTGACGCCAGAAGTGGAGCACACCACGAGCGACGGTGGAGCGGTCGACCACGCGTCACTTGGATCAGGTGTGGACCCCACTCAGCCACATACTGCGGCTGCCCCGGTGGCTACATCTCAATGTCAACAGCACCTCCAGCCCGAGCTGCCGAGTCCGCGAGGAGGCCTGCAGACGGTGATGGGGTTCCTGGGCGATCGTATTGCGGCGACGGCGCGCGCGATCGCCGATAGCGTCAAGACGGACGAACGCAGCTGCGAGAAGCAAGGAGTAGGAGTAAGAGGAGAGGAGACCAAGACGCGCCAGCAGTGGACGATCTCGTCCCTCGGCGGATACATGTGCCAGTGTAGTGTATTGTAGTTTGAGCGACGAGAGCGGTTATCAGTGCCGTCGTAGATGAATGTGCGACCGATTGAACAGGCACGTCAGTGCTGCCAATGTCAGTCATGTAGAGTAACGTCAATAGATTATGAAGCACGCGTCGCCGCCATCCATACCTTGTACAGTTGAGTGGAGTCGTTGGCAGCACTCGTGGAGGACGCCATTGACTGCAGCGTGAACGATCGATGGCATTATTTTATTAGGTAGAGCTTCGTGTTGGGTTTCGTCTGCTACTTTGGATAAAGAGTAGCTTCTAGGTGCCGTCACGAGCGAGCGAGCCTGGAAATCGACAAGGAGGAATGGGCGTCTAAGCGAGTTGTAGTAGGCTTGGTGTATCATTGGCTGGGCTTCAAGCTGGTGGCGCACCGTAACAGTCGAGTGCCACTTTCCAAGTCGCTGACTTCAGGCGAGCCTCAACGATGCACATGTGGACATGAAATTGGTGGTCGTGAGAGGGTTGTGGTCGCGAGCAGTTCCACAAGAGCATTGGCGCTGTGTGTGAGTGTTGGTGCATGTGTATAATGCCTATTCCATAGTGACCACTTGAAGTAAACTGTAGCACATCCCGCGTGATACCTTTCCGGTATCCGTCCACTGGCCCTGACGCGATTGTCGTCGCGGACTCGGCTGTCCGTGAGTGATGGTGTAAAGGCGTGCAGAAAGCATGACTGGTTGAACTCACCTCGTCGCCAGTCACTGGTGCCGCGTCGGCCGAAGGATCTGATCAGCGACTGGCAAGCCGTGGACGCGGCTTAATCGCTTAATCACTCTGAATTTTGCCGAGTTTGCTCCGCCATCGCCACGTTTCAGACCACCGCCCACAGTCATGACGAACGCTTTGCCGACTGAGCAAGAGCGCGCCGACAGGGTGCTGGTCGTGTTCGACTACGACTGGTCGCTCATCAACGAGGACTCGGACACGTTCATCTTCAAGGAGCTGTACCCGGAGCTGCTGGACGAAATGCTGGCCCACTCGGGCACAGTCCCGTCGTGGACACAGCTGGTGGACAATCTGTTGCACCGACTTGTGCTCGACAAGCCGCACGTGACTGAGAAGGTCATTCGCCAGACCCTCGCAGGCGTCCCCGTCCAGCCGCGAATGCTGGACGCGATCAAGCTGGCGGGCTCGCAGCCCAACGCCGTGGTGGTGATCGTCAGCGGCGGTAACACCGTGTACATTGAGAGCATGCTTGACCACCACGGACTGACACCTCTCATCAGTGAGGTTGTCGCCAACCCGGCGGTGTTCGAGCAGCAGGACCGCCTTCGCGTGCGGCCCTACCATGATCCGGAGACACCCCATGGATGTCCGCTGTGCCCGCCCAACATGTGCAAGGGAATCATCCTCGACCGTATCCGCGGCGAGAGCGCATGCACGCGGATCCTGTACGTTGGCGATGGCACGGGCGACTACTGTCCAGCGACGCGGATGACCAGGTCAGCAGTCAGATCAATGGGCAGTGTGATTGGCGTCGATACTCACCTGTTTCTTCTGTTACTTGCTGTATATCATCAGGCATGACAAAGTGCTCGCGCGTGATGAAGATGCACGTGATGAGGAAATGGAAGGCCTCTCGTTTGGGCTGCTCAAGAAGATCCGCGCAGACCGCGAACGTGTTCAGGCCTCGGTCGTTCCCTGGCGCTCGGGCGAGGATGTTCTCAACGCATTCATCGCGGAGTTCGAGAGCAAATAATCCCTCTGGCCTGGCAAGCAGACCCTGCGGGGTACAGAGAGCAATAATCCAAACCCACAGGAAACTTCGAGAGCGTAGACCGTCAATGAATCGACAGCAACGACAACTCTTATCTTTCTTCACTGAAGCACCTATCGTGATACTGGTTCTCTTTATGTCTGAACTAGCCTCAAAGCCACGAGCACCGAGCAGCCATTAGCATCACGCACCGCGATCATCTGCCCAAACTACAATGAAGACATCTAATACATTCGCTGTTGTTGCTCTGCCTGGTCTAGTCGGCACCGCCGCGGCTGTAGCCCTGATCGATAGCAACAAACCAAGCGAATCCGCTCCTGGTGTGTCGAACATCACTGCGTCGGAGCTACGGTACTGGCGCCGTCGACCAAAGGGCAGGAAAATTATGAATTGTACCGACTAGCCGGACATGGGTGGTGATGGTCGTGAACATCAAGCAAGCGCCTGCTTGTCATCATGGGTTGCCCAGCCGCGTTATGAGACTGCGGCGTGCGCTTCGATCCGGTTAGTCGCGTGGTAGGCACAGCTAACGCAACCGCCTTATCTGGTCAATAGACTTCTTCGCTGGCATAGTCAACATTTCATCGGTTCAACCTAGGCAAGTGTCAGCTCGGGGTTACCCCGAAGGCTGGACATGTAACCGGATGGTGAAGTTGGGTTACACTGTATGTATAACCCTGGTTCACTATTCATACTGTCCCTGCAAACCCGGTGCAACCGTGTACTTCAAGTATCGAATTAGCAATTCCGGGTCCAACTTGAATGGCAAAATGAACTTCGGCGTCCGCACGTAGGCACGCCGACGCTCGAGCAGCCTCAAGGCAACGACTCCGGGCTTTTACCAAGCCATTTACTGAAGCGGGCGGTAGCCGGACTTGCGCCCGAACGGGTTACGCCACACGCGGCCGATGAAGACGCCCAGGCTGGCTGAGATGACGGCAATGAGCACGGTGATGCCGTACGAGACGCCCGTCGATTGAGATGGAGTCTCCGTGGTCGCAGGAGCGGCTTCCTTGGCAGCAGAGGCGGAACCAGAGGCGTTCGTCGCCGACGCAGCCGACGCGTCGGCCGCCGGTTCCGGAGCAGTCGTAGCCGGCTCGCTGGCGGGGAAGAACCCGACAAGCTCGAGCCACCACTTGGGGTAAAACAGCGACTTGACCGAGAGAACCGAGGCGTCGAAGTTCGACACCTGGTAGCCGTCGTGGAATGCTGCGATCAGGTAGTGGAACAGATCCGTCGACGCCTTGTGCGCCTGTGCGGCGTACTCAGCGCTCTGCGTTGTTAGAAAGTCAACCATGGCACCCTCGCCGTTGTCGCGCTTCAGCTTCGCCGCGTGCGCCAGGGTGTCGGGTTGCTGGTGCTCAGCGAGGTCTTCCACTTCGTCTTGGGCCTTGGCGACGAAAGGATGCGCGTACGTGTAGTACCGCGACGCCCAGTTCCCCACGAGCGCGTGGATCCAGAACGACGACTGATCGTCGTAGGAGAACAGCGACCCGCGCGTGTAGTACGATGGCATCTGAGTGGCCTTGGTGAACACGGGGGCATAGGTCGTAGCGTGCGGAGCGTACTGGCCAAACCAGAGGAAGCCATTGTCGCTGTTCTCAGCATCCAAAACCGAGATGAACGAGTAACTCGCGCGGAAAATGGAGATGGCGCGCTCAAAGTGGCCAGAGTCCAAGTCCGCCTGCGTCAGGTTCTCCCCGGTGGCTTCATCGTAGCGGTCCGGGTCACCGTACGGTCCACCCTGCGGGCCCTTGGTCATATCGAACGGTGTGCCTTCGTAGTGATCGCGCTGGAAGCGCATGATGTCGCGCGGCGATAGGGGCGCTACCGGCTTGACGGAGAACGGGTAGTTGCTCGCGTACGTGTCCGTGGACGGCGAGAGGTCCAGGTCGGGGTTGGCGAGCGTAAAGAGCCGCCACACACGGCGCGTCGAGTAGTACACGCGGCTGCCAAGGCGGGGCTTGGCGTACGCGCGCGTAAAGTCGAACGGCACGTTGTCTTCCGGGGACCAGATCTTGTTGCGGATCGCCACCTCCTGCACGTTCGCCGACGCCATAAAGTAGTCGGGGTCGCTCAGATTCATCTCATGGATCACAAACTGGTTGCCAATGCCCGTCATGTGGTCATCGGGAACGCGCTGCGCCGCCCAGATCGCTGACTTTCCCGTGTCATCCGGCAGGATGTGAAACATCCACGCCTCCTTGGCGTCCGTGACCGTGAGCGCCTCGCCAGCCTCATCATACACGAGGTCGCCCTCCCACTCGGCGCCGTAGTAGCCGTACTCGACAGCCAGGTCGCCCATGAGCTGGATCGCTTCGCGCGCCGTCTTGGCCCGCTGCAGCGCCAGCCGCGAGAGCTCGGCGACATCGAAGAGCGCCTCGCCGCCCTGAGACAGCGGCTTGCTGTAGAACCGCGCGGGACACGTGCTCTCGCCGATCGCCACCTGGTGCTCATTGATGATGCCGTAGGCGCCTTCAATGTACGCGTAGGTCTCGGGCACCTCCGGGATGGAGCCGATCGACGGCGTCTCCGTCCAGTTGTACAGGCGCTGGTCCAGGTTCTCGGGCAGGTAGGCGTCGCCACGCGCGCTGCCGACTGCATGGAATCGAGTACCGTACGACACGTCAGCTCAAGTGCATCTGTCGACGATCAGAAGGAAGCGCGTGTGCACTGTAGATCGTACCGTAGCGAGGGTAGTCGAACGCGGCGAGCACGACCTCGTGGCGGGCGCCGGGCGCGTGCGTCTTGGCCGGCACCTTGACGATCCGGAAGTCGCACGACGAGCAGTCGTTCGCGTGCGTCGTCATGGGCGTGTTGGTGGTCGACGCCTACGCATACAGCGCATGCACAGGCACACCGTCATCATCCCCAGCCGGCTTCTCTCTCATCCTGCCGCGTAAATCCCGCGAATCTCTCGAATCTCGACCACGCCGGTGGCTGGATGATGGACTCGTCTAACAGCGATGTGAACGCGTCCGGAACCGTAAGTTACTGTACCTTGGCGCCCACGAGGATGGCGGTGCAGCGGTCAGGGTCCGCCGCGACCGAGAGCGGAGCGGCCGCCGCCACCGCCAGAGTGAGAACAAGCGTCGCAGCCTTCATCGTCGTCTTCCTAGCTCGGGATCCGGAGCGCCTTTCTCGAAGTGCACCCGCGACTGGATATGAGTGTGCCGGTCTCGTTGCCCAGGTTTCCTCCCGCGTTTTACCAAGCTAACATTGATTCGACCGTGATATGGAAAAAAGAATGAACGGATATACCTTGATTTGGAACGTTTCACAGACATCAACTGAAGTGAGTACCGTGTCTGATATGTCACGGATGACACAAATATGGACCCACCTCCGTTCGGGCCACAAAATGAGAGTGGGGCTTCAACATTGAGGGGCCGCGGTCCTTTGCCGCGGTCGGATCGGTCGGGACAAGACGCGTATATTTTTCTATCTGGTTTGGTCGTGCGGATCCTGAAACGCGCGCCGATGAACCGCGGCCGCTGGTCCAACCGGTTGACGAGTACCTGTACTGTGGTTTTCTCCAGAACAATTTGGCTCGTTTCCCATTTCGGACACGTTCGCGTGCTGGAAAACATGCGAAAGCGGAGACCGGGCGCGTCCAGGCGCGGTGCGTCAGCTGTTTGTAACGCAGCCAGCCAGCACCGCCAAGCGGCGACCCAGTACTGTACATGTATAATAAACTGGGCCGAAGGATAGACGACACGTCGGACAGCCGAGTCCGCATCCGGTGTGAATCCCACGGAGACCAAGGATATCAAATGTCATGAACCCTGGGGAACCACCGGCCGCAGTCTTTCGGCCGAGGGCTGCCTGGTTCAAAGCTCGGCGGCTTCTGAATCCTAACGGCTGACTGATCTCGGACTCCTCCACCTGGGTTGGCGGTAACTGTACCACTTGCAGGCAAAACTACTGGCGATTTGTATGCAACGCTCCGGCCACTCTACGGGACAGGTGGCCCATCATGTGGCAGTGGTCGCACGGCCCACCAATTCACTATTAAATCAGTACAATAACCGTACAGCGGCGTTATCTACTTGTATAACAGCGATGGCATGGCCTGGCGCCCTAACCCCATCCTGCATGTTTTTTGTTTGTAGGTGGCATTTTCTCCGCCAGTTGGCCCGTCTGCCTCATTTTTTCTTGCTTCTTTTTGCTTTTTTACTTCATTTTTCTGTGTAGAATGTACTGTACATTGTAAAAGCCACCACGTTTCCCTTCTTCATTTTTTGATTATTTTTGGCTGGTTTATTCTTTTGTGCCCACCAACATATCTTGGGTTGAGTATGCTGACTCCTCCGCAATCGAATTGTTTCGCCCAAATTCTCACGTAAAACCCTCGATTATTCAGCCAACCACCGTATGGGGGGGTACCCACTTGCCGCCAGTCGAGCATACAAACCGCCAGTCATTCCGCGCGAATCCCCGCGGCAGCTGACCATTTTCGCCGCCCGGACCGCACTTCCCATACTGAACGCTTCATATTTTTCCCATCACATTCGACTTTGCCCGCGGCCGAGCAAGTACTCTTCTATTTATCGAACGGAGAAGCCCGCGACGACGACCGAGAAGACGGCGGCGGGGCGACACGTCCGCTTCTGAACGGCCGGCTCCAGGACGCCCCTCTCACCCCCGTACACTACGCAGGACGCGCGCGGATGCCCCAGGAGCGCGCCATGCCGCCTGCCATGCTCCAGTTGGACGTCTCGCCGCCGCTGGTCCGGCACGGCAAGGACCAGGACGACGACGAGTTCCAGTACGCCGGGCCGACGCACTCGGACAGCACCAACAGCGACGGCAGCTTGGGCCCCGCGGCGACCCACAGCTTCGGCGTCGGGATGGGGCTCCCCCCTCGGTCGGACGACGTGCTGGTGCGCAACCTGCTCGCGCTGCTCAACAAGCGCGGCTACAACGTGCGCGAGTCGGTGCTGGCCGAGAGCTCGGACCTGTCGACGGCCACGAGCGCCACGCGCTCCAGCAGCATCACGAGCACCACCTCGAGCGTCTCGTCCGTCGTGCTGGCGCTGCGGGATCCGAGCCACGGACAGACGCCGCTGCACATCGCGGTCCGCAAGGGAGACCTCCAGGTGCTGACCGCGCTGCTGGAGCACGAGAGCGCCGAGCAGGTCGTGGACGCGCCGGACTATAACGGCAACACGGCGCTGCACTTCGCCGCCGGCAACTGGAGGCACCCGCATACCGTCGCGGTGATCGCGGGGCTGCTGGAGGCCGGCGCGGACGTGAACTCGCGCAACAAGCGCGGTCTCACGCCGATCGCCGTCCACATGCTGACACTCAAGGTGGACAACCCGGCGGTGCTGATCAAGCTGCTCGAGGCCGGCGCCGACCCGGACACAGAGGTCGAAAACGCATCGCTGCTGCACCTGGCCGCGCGGCGCGACTTTGGCGTGGTCGCCGGCGTGCTCGTGGCCTTTGGCGCGTCCATGACGGCGCTGAACCAGCACGGCCTCATGTGCTACGAAGTGGCGTCCAAGCGCATGCAGCGGTTCATGGTGCGCTCGATCCACAAGCCGCCGCCGTTCGTGACGCTCGCGCAGCGCAGCAAGTGCATGCGCTGCAAGTCGCCGTCGCTGCTCAAGCCGCAGCGCGCGGTCGCCAACTTCTTCAAGCACGTGTTCGGCGTGCGCGTGAACCCGCGCCAGAGCAACTGCTACCACTGCGGCATGCTGTTTTGCGCGCAGTGCCTCAAGCACTCGGCCGTGTCGTGCGCCGTGCCGTTCGTGCGCGACGGCGACCACGAGACGCTGGACAACATCAAGACGTGCCGCATGTGCGAGGCCGTGCTGGCCGAGCGCCTGCAGAAGCACATGGCGCAACGCGCGTTCGACGCGCACATGATGGGCTTCAGCACGTCCTTATAGAAGAAGCCGAGGAGAGAACGCTGCCGCGTACCTACCGAGATGAGTTCGTACCACCATCACTATCAACCACCCACCGAACGACACTCGAGCGCGTCTCGAGCCCGTCGAGTGTACTGCCGATCTATCGACCTGCGGACCGGAACGAAGCGCCCGCCCCCTAGTGTTCGCTGCCTATAGTTTTAACGGGCTCGCGCTGCGCGATTGCACCTGTATTCCCTGCGTTGTTGCCTCGCTGGACGTGTTGCTAGCGCCCGACGACTGCATGTTGCCTTCTCCGCGCAGAACGGCTAATTTAACACGCGCAAGCCCATTCACATCACGCTTGGTCGGTTCAATTCATTCGTTTGGTAGAAATGGTACGCTCACCTAGTCGAACATGCCGGCGAGGTCGTCGTTCTCCAGCGCGTCGCTGGCCTCCGCAGCTAGGCGCTTGGCCTCGCGCTGGGCGGCCACCTGCTCGCTCTGCGCCATCGCCTGCACGCGGTCGGGCGTCGGGTACGCGTCCAGCACGAACTTGCCCTGCGTGCTCGTGGTCTCGATCGAGCGCTCCGCGAACCGCGCAAACTGCGCGAAGTGGCGCAGCGTGATGGCCATCACGACCGTCGTGTCCAGCGTCAGCGCAAGAGACGCCGCTGTCTGCTCACCGTGGAACGGAACGTGCACGAGGCGGTCGCACGCGGCGCGTTGGTCTTCCGACAGCCCCGCGAACTGGTGATCGAGCAGTTGGAAAACGATCAGTAACGCCCCTGGTCGGGAGTACAGCAGCGACCGACCGAGCGTACCTCGTTGTCGATCATGAACGCGCTCGAGCCGCTGTACTCGGTCGTGTGGGCCGCTTTAACGATAGCACAGAGAGTGGCCACAGTCAGACGCGAAGCGTTGTAGCTTGAGGCAGTCACGGAACGATCGAGCGTCTTACCGGACGCACCAGCCTGGTGTGCAGTCGAGACGCCGTAGATGGTGCAGCCCTTGCTCTTGAGGTACTCGCGGGCGTCCCGCAGCTCGTAGAAGTGCACAATGTCCACGTACTTTTGCGCGCGGTGGGCGCCGTGCGTGCCGAACCGCTGCGAGCCCACTGCGCGACGCATGAGAGACCGGTGGTTCGTCATCCAAAACCGTCACCTCCACCACCCAAAAGGCGACTTACCAACGATCACCTGCTTGGCGCCAAAGGCCGACGCCGTGCGCAGGTACGTGCCGAGGTTCTGGCGGCCGCTCTGGTTGGACAGCACCACGTACAGCTCGACGTCCGTCATGCTCGCTGCTGTGTTGCTCGCGGTTTCCTGGTTGTTGGCTTGATGACCATTTCCTTGGGAATTGGGAGCTCCTGAGAGCAGTCACTCAAGTGCGTTGGACCCCGTTTTAGTGACATTAACGCGTTACGACCGCCTGCATGGTCACGCGCTCGCGCTGCGGCTGCTCGGTGCATTCCTGGCGCCGGTAGAAGTGGCAGAAGCTCTCGCGTACAGGCTTGACCTCGTTCGCGCGCGCAACCTTGGAGTACTTGGCGAATTCGCGCGCGCGCAGGTCGGCTGGCAGCTCTTGGACAGGTTCGCCTTCCTTGTCGTCAGTGTCAAGATCAGGCGGCGACGAAGCTGGTGCCATCGTCGCGGGCCATCGCTCGGTCTGAGGTGAGCTCTCTCTTGATGCGTAGTCGCTTTCCAGAAGTTGGAGGCCTCCCGCTGCTTGTCGTCTTACCACTGCCTTAGCGTCAGTCGCGGTCGTGTCGCCAAGGCCGAGCTGCGAGGGCGAGACGGCGTCGTTGGTGAACCGCAAGAGCGAGCGCACCATGCCGAAGCAGTTGCGGAACTTCGACGACGACGACCACGCGCTGTGGCTGCTCGCGTCCACGCACGCGCTGTCGCCAAACACGGCGATGCGTCCGCCGTTCCGTGACGGGACCTGGTACAGTCCAAGCACGGGGACGTCTCGAACGAGTCGCTCCGACCCGTTCAGCGTCATCGCGATCTGGTCGACGGCATCGATGAACCCCAAGTACCCGCCGACGGGGAAGCTGGTGATGAACGACCCCGACGAGTAAGGATACCCATCGGTGTTTGCCGCGGGAGACAACAGCGACACGCTCGAGTTGGAGACGGCTCCCTCGCCTAGCGCGATGTGGAACTCGCTCAGCAGTCCATTGATGACCGGGATGTTGGCGCCGCCGGTGATGGCGTGCCAGCGGCTCAGCGTACTCGTGTCGAACATCTCCATCGCGTCAATGAAACTCTCATCGAACCAGTCGGCGAACACGATGAGCGACACGTTGGAGAACTTGAGTGCCGAGCGCAAGGCAGTGATTTCCTCCTCGAAGAACGCCTCCTCCGGGTCCACAATCATCACGACGCCGTACTGCTCGAGCTTCACGCATGAGAGTTCGAATGGGAGAATCTCCACCGAGTAGCCTTGGTCGACCAGGAAGTTCCAGAGCTGGTGGTAGTTCGTGTGCGGGTGGTCGCCCGCGGAATCAAGCAGGTCGAACGTGTTCTCGAGACTGTCGCGCGGCACGAACGCGGATGGATACGGGATGTTTCGGAACTGGTCCCAAAGAATTCGCTTCGACTTGTGCGGGGTAGGAACCACGCGAACTCGAACCGGCACCGCCACTTCGTCGACGCGCTTGCCATTCTGGATCTTCACGATGAGATCGCCACTTGCAGTGCCGTCGAACTGTGACCCCTGCTGCTTCACCTCGATAAAAACTCCGAGCGAGCCGTAGAACGGCCACAACACCTCTGGCGACGCGACGGAGACTGCCAACAGCTCTCCGTGCGAGTCTGGCGCCCAACGTGGAGCACCTACAAGCTTACCGGAGACTGACGCTGGGTTCAGGACCGTCAAGTTCACCATGAGCGGCAGCGAGCTGTGATACAGCGGCTGTGAACACAGTGGCCACAAGTACGGGCAGTTGGTCGTGTCTATCCGATCCGGGAACGAACTGGGGGTCATTGCAGTCATCGCACTCGACGTCTCGGTCTCATTCCGTGTGGATGCTGCTTGGTGACGACTCCATAGCTCGGCCACCAGCGAGCTTGCGCGGGTCACGTTCATTTTGCCCGCGCCCTGCTCGAAGATGTGGTTGTGCACAACATACGCCTCCGACTCGCGCCAGGCTTCAATCCGCTCAGCGCTCTCGAGTAGGATTTGCTTCGTCGACGCTGGGTTCAGCACTTGCCAGCGCTCATGCTCAGGGACCATGGACGCGAGGACGGCGATTGAGGCCGATACAATGGGCGCCGACGCGCTCGTTCCGGACAGCAGCTTGCACCCTTTGGACACGTCGCTCCCCGACACGTCCTGTGCCAGGGCGACAATGTCGGGCTTGACTCGTCCAGACCCGAACGGGAACTCCCACGTCGTCATCCCGCGCGACGAAAACTCGGCCACCTCGTCGTCTGACGTGATGCCTCCGACGCCAATCACCTCCATCTGGTCGGCAGGATTCGACAAGAGCCCGTACCGCGGCCCGTTGTTCCCGACGGCTGACACCTGCAGCGTTGACACTACGTTAGTATGCATCGGACAGTAGCATACGCCAACCCAAAGAAAACGCACCAAGATGATCCCGTTGGCCGTGAGCTCTTTGATCTTCTCCACGAATGGCAGGTCCTGGAAGTCCGGGCCGCCTGTGCTCAGGTTGAGCACGTGGATGCCCTTGAAAAGCGCGTAGTTGAACGCATCCAGGTACCACGATGTGAACGACAACTGGTCGTCAGTGAACATGCGAAACACAAACAGCTCGGCCTCGGGCGCGATTCCAGGGCACTCGTCGTCCGTGCCCGCGATCACGCTCGCGACGAACGTGCCGTGGCCCGCCGAGTCGTCGTTCTTCTTCTCATGTGTCCAGTTGATGCGCTCCTTCACGTTGTCCACGCGAGAGCTCGACATGCCAGTGTCAAAGACGGCCACTTTGACGCCTTGGCCCTTGTACCCGCGCTCCCAGAGCTCGCGGATGCCCAGCTCGTCGACAAGCTGCTTCCGAGGCGGCTTCCTCAGACCTAGCATGTTCTTCAACGGCGGTACGCTAACATTGTGGGGCATGCGGTGACCAGTAGACGCACCGCTGCCGTCATTGGAGAAAGATCCGCGCGCTTGGGACAGTTCAATCTGGCGGTACGGCTTGTTGACGTGGATCGCTCGCACCCGGGTCGACGTGTTCCCATCCGTGAACGCTCGCATATCCGCCTCCGCCTTGTGGCAGACAGCGGTCGGCCCCGCAGCCTCGATAACACACGAGAACAATCGAAGCACGACGAAGTCCGTTGGCGCCAGGCGCGCGAAGGCCGAGCGCTCGACGATCCGCATCGAGAACGCCGCGGCGGCGGGGCCAATGGCTTCACTGGCGTACAGTTCTTGGCGTTGGACATCATCGTACGCGCCCAGCCGCGCGACGAACTCCTGTGCGTCAGGCGTCTCGTAAAACGCGCACTCCCGCGACCGCGCGGGGCCCATCGGCGCACATGAAGCCGCCGCTGCTACTACCGGCACTGCCGATAGAAAGTGCGCGCTCAGGACGACGAGAGCGACCGCGTACAGCAGCCCTCGCCAGCGAAGCGCGGGACTCCGACTGCGGCCGACGGCACGAGGGAGTTCACCGCCTTCCCGCGCGGTTTGGGCGCCCGGCGTATCCGCAGAGACGCCGCATGCCGCCGCTATCTTGCGCCTCCGAGCGCTCATGAACCCCTTCCGTCGCGGGCGATTACGTTTGTGCGACTGACTGCATCGACTGCGTCCGGAGTGAAGGTCAACATCAACCCGCTGCTACTTCTGATTATGTCTGATTCAGATCTGATCTGTATCAGTTTGTGTTTCATCATGACATGAAAGTTTCATATCGGGACTGAAGTTGGTGGCTTGCTTGGCGAAAATGGCGACGACGACGACGATCGTCGGCTTCGGCTCGCTGCTCTCCGGTGCGTACACGATAGAACGATAGGAGCTGCTTTCTCGTCCAGACTGCTAGTACCATAACATAGCTCGCTGTCCACCTTTGGGTCCCTGCTGACGTCGCGTGGCTGCCGTTGGCCAGAGGTGTCGGCGTGCTCGACGTTCGGCGATGCGGTGCGCAACTTCCGCCTGGCGCGCATGACGGACTACCACCGCGTGTCCGCGCACCCGGCGTCCATCTTCTTCGAGCGGGGCATCGCCAACCTGGCCACCAAGATGCGTGCCGCCGCCGCGAGGTATTAACACCTGGCGTCGAGCTGTCGCTGACAGAGACCCGACTGGCGGACGTGCAGGAGATGGCGAGTCTGTCGACGGAGCCCGCGCCGGGCTGCTCGTTCCTCATCAGCGTGTTCGACATCCCCGCGGACATGCTACCGAGCTTTTACGAGCGCGAGGAGGAGTTCCGCATCATCAGCGCGCCGTTTATCGAGCTTGACGGCACTCCTGGCGGAGAGGCACGCAGCTCCGCTATCATCGCCGTAACAGAGAGATGGACATGGCTAACGCCGTTGGATTACCCTACAGGCGCTCATGTGCACGCGGTGGACGGGCGAGGAGTACATCCAGCAGCGGTGCGGCGTAGATACCTTGTTGGTGATTGTATGTAACGCGACAGACTGACGAATGCTAGTGGGTCTTGACTGCAGAGGCCAGCAAGAGTTTGACGACAAGTACAAGCGCTACGGCCTCGACAGCATCTGGGGTTGGGACCACGAGAGCGGCATCCTCCCGTGCCGGGTAAGGCGGTGTTTGCTGGGCTGCTGGTGTCGAAAGTCGAGTAAATGTGGCAAGGCTGTTGCGTCCGCAGGTGTATCTCCGCCACTGCCTGCTCGCCGTCAAGAAGCTCGGCGATGTACGTCTGTATGGCTCGCCCTCTAGGTCAATCCCTACGTCCAAATAGCTCGTGTCTCACATGTGTCTGCGTCATGAAGCATGTATACCAAGACTTTGTGCGCATGACGTTCCTTGGCGACCGCAAGACCACAATCGAGGCGTACATTGAGGCGAACCCGGCCATCATGCTCGAGCTCCCCCCGCCTCACCTCATCGGCCGCTACAGCGGCTGAGGTCTCGCTCAGACACGGCAGCACCTCGTGCACCCCACGCGATGGGAACCCGACTGAAAAGCGAGTGAAATACTCCGGAAGTCTTGGACGAACTTGTACGCTTGGTGTCACCTCGAGAGAATCTGGCATCAATCTCGGCTTGTTCATTGACGCTGCCTGTGACGCATATGTATACAACTGGGGCTATAGATCTTGACGCCGACTGACAGCTCGCTGTTGATGTCCGAATCGTGCGGTTTGATTGTCGCTCAGTGCTCCGACTCGCTGTGCTGTTCGAACACGCGATGTTGTTTATTGTCTTGCATGGTATTTTCGCGCTTGTACGTATCTGTGTGAGTTCATTCGTGCCGAGCGTCCAGGGCAGCAGATGCGGCGATCTGCTCACTTCTTCTTGAGCAACTTCTTGTTGCGCAGCTCTTCTCGGTAGTCTTCGTACTCGCCGATGCGTTTGCTGACGGAACATATAAAAGCACAAACGTCAGAACAAACGCACAGATTGGGAATGCGTCCGCAAATGACGGATGCGTCGGCTCCCACCTCCGCTCCTCTTCATGCT
This sequence comes from Phytopythium boreale, assembly GCA_023338115.1. Lineage (NCBI taxonomy): Eukaryota > Oomycota > Peronosporomycetes > Pythiales > Pythiaceae > Phytopythium > Phytopythium boreale. The sequence continues at coordinate 4,316 of JAADYG010000611.1, read as the reverse complement.
GGATCTCGTCAAACGTCGCCTCCATGTCCCTCGAGTCTGCCGAGTCCAACGAGTAGCTCCGCTTGCGGCCTTTGCGGAACATAGCAGTGATCACGCCCGGCGAGTACTCGTCGCTGTCGTCGACCACGAAGCTGTCGTCACTATCTTCGTCGAACGGATCGTGCCGCCGGCGAGCGGACTGCCGGTCGTGCTTACGCCGTGCTGGTCGCGAGCGCCCTGACGCCACCGTCGAGTGCTTTCGGCGCAGGTCGTCCAAAGCCTGCTGAATGAGGCGGTGGTGACCCTTCTTGGGCACGAGACCAGGCAAGTCCTCCTTCTCGATCGTGCTAAGTAGCTTGATCGAGTCGAAGCCGTTCTCAAAGAACGCCGGCGCATACTCGCTCATGTCGACACTGAGGCCTGGTCGAACAACAAAACAAAAAAGTCAGGCCAGCGCCGTATAAAGACGCACGTCATGCAGCCCAAGCACTGGTTGGGACCTACCTCTGAGCCATTCAATGACCTCGCGTTGGCTCTCCGTGTACGAAACGGGTTTCGAGCGCTTGGTCGGCCGACTGCTTGCCGCGCCTGGCGCCGCCGAGGTCTTCTTGCCACCGCTCTTACCGGCGCTGCCATTCGCTGAGCTGGAGCTACTGGTTACTCCATGAACTCGCGGGAACATCTTGGCCAGCATTGCTCGACGCTCCTCCTCGGCATTTGGGAGGTCAAGCGAACTGTTTGATTGCGCACTCGACGGGCGAATATTGCTGTTCGGTCGTGAGCGACTGTCTGCTCTGCTAGGCTGTCCACGATCAGCTGGGCCGCTGTCGCTGACGCTGCCGCCCGCGCGGTTGCTGAGCGCCTTCAGCTTACGAATCCGCTCCTGGTGAAGCTCGTCGCGTGATCTATACATCATCAAGGTTGGTACTCTAGTCAGAAGCCAAGCACGCGCAGGACAGTTGGCGTCGTGTGCATGGCAGGCACGTACAATGGCCGTCCTCTGGCTTGAGTGGATGTTGGCGGCGTCACGCGCCTCGGCAGCGAGTCTTTTCTGACGGGAGGCACTACTCGGCGTGCTGCGGATGCTGGCGCCGACGCTGCATGGTGCGCCATCGAACTGGGTGCGGGCGTACGCACTTGCTGGAAGCGGCTGACTGAGCTCCTGGACGGCGCCGCCGAAATGGTCGTGCCGCGTTTCCCTTTAACAGGTCGGCTGGCGAGCACCTGGACGGTCCGGGACTCGCGGGTCGCCTTCTCGGACGCATAGCTCTCCTTCAAGCGCCTGCGCGCGCTCTCCAGCCGCGCCGCATCCGCTCCTGGAGCGATTTAATTATATAAGTGAGCGATCGAAACTAGTATCATGAGGTCGCCACGTCCCATACAATGCCGCATACCTTGCTTGGGTGGCGACGGGCTGGGCGCCGGGCGTCGCGCCTGGGGCACGGGGCCCGAGCTGCTCTTGGACGCGCCGCCACCGCCGCTAGAGACGCCGACCTGCTCCTTCCAGCGCTTGGTGAGCGTCGTGCTGTAGCCGCGCACGACCTCGTCCTCGTGCTTCTTGAGCTTGCTGACCATGGCGCCGATCTTGGTGCGCTGCAGCAGGTCCACGTCCACGCGCAGCGTCGTGAGCCGGCCCAGCAGCTTCTGCATGTCCGGCACGATGCTGCGGTCCGACTGCCAGCCGTCGCGGCTCACGACGCGCGTGATCTGCTGCGCCATCGCCGCCACATCCGCCTCGGCCATCTTTTCGTGTTGCCGTCAGGATAAGAAGACGCCTGTCTCTCACTTGGTTTCACTATGGAAGCGCCCACACACGCGGCGGCCCACGTCGCCTTGCGCTCGCTGGGTGGTGGCCGACGTCAAACAACATCAACTCAGTATACCGTCGCTAACAATAGGGCGCCCCCTGTTTCCGAAAAACCTAATATTTTATCAAGAAAAACCTCGGTCAGTCCGGTTCTCGAAACCCTGCGACAAGGCGAACTTTTATTGAGAACGCGTACTTACCGTAACGCGTACTTAGCAGATAGTCTGGGTGTGCACATTGGGTTACACGGTGTAACCCGTCATTGCGGTCGGCCATTTGTGGTTGCAACAATGCTGCGGAGGTTGCCGTCGCTCGGGTGGCGGCGCGGCGCTCGTAGCGGTGGCGCGCGGCAGCGACGCGGCCTGTCGTACGTGCTGGGCATCGAGACAAGGTGCGTCCGCATTCTGCGGCAGTGGTGACTGCGTTTCCCGGTGCGTTTGGCTCGAGATTGACGCCGTTGTGCACGGGAACCAAGCTGCGACGACACGGCGGCGGCGGTGCTGGACGTGGACGGCAACGTGCTGAGCAACGTGGTCTCGTCCCAGTGGGAACTCAACGCCAAGTGGAAGGGTCCGCGGAAGTATTTTGCATACTGTGGATATCTCTGTCTTTCTAACTGGTTATGCTGCTGCTAATGCCAGGCATCGTGCCGGCGCTGGCAGCGCGCGCGCACGCCGACAACTTGCCGCATGTTGTTGCCGCGGCAGTGGAGCAAAGGTTGGGAAATGATACATCATAGACTGCGTGTGGGACCCATAACATTCTAACACCCGTGCGCGCTAGTGGCATTGGGGGCATCGACAACCTGTCGGCGATCGCAGTGACGTCCGGCCCGGGACTGTCGCCGTGCCTTGATGTCGGCCTCCGCACGGCGCAGCAGCTCTGTCTGGAGAATCCCAGCGTCTCATTCCTCCAAATCAACCACCTGGAGGTGCGTTCGATAGCGTCGCGATGCGTACGACAACACCCTGCTTGCGAGAAGTTGCATTTGGCTAACGATCACGCCGTGGTCTGCATGCACTTGCAATAGGCGCACGTCCTCGTCTCGCGCCTGCCGCATGTACGAAGTAGTTCATTCATTTGCTGCCGTTCGAGCATTAATGAATTGTTTGTGTTACCTATAGACGGGCGTAGACCAACCGCAGTTCCCGTTTGTGGTCCTGCTAGTGTCGGGCGGCCACTGCTGCCTTGTGCTCGCGAAGGTATGTCATGACAGGCCTCAATGGATGTATACGCAGGCGCACCCAAACGTGTCTAACAGTGCCCTCTGCGTTCTTTTTTAACTCATTCAGGGAGTTGGCGACTACGAGCTGCTGGGCAACACGCTGGACGACTCCGTGGGCGAGGCGTACGATAAGGTGGCTCGTATGCTAGACATCACGTCGTCGCGCGGAGTGCACGGCGGCCGCTTGATCGAAGAGATGGCGGCAAGAGGCAACGACCGCGCGTTCCCGTTCACCGAACCCATGAAGCATCGCAAGGTGCGTCGGTATGACACAGGAAGTGACATTGAGAAGTACGTCAATAGTGACCGTGCAACCTGTGCTGTGTGGGGCTGACAGGACTGCGACTTCAGCTACTCGGGGATCAAGACCGCCATGCTCCGCGAAGTCCGCCAGGTGAGGGCGAGCATTTGACTGCAAATACGTTATTGGAAGACCATTGGGCTAATGTGTGCCTCCCACATGCCAGCTCGGCACCTTGGACGACGCTGTGAAGCAAGACCTGTGCGCTTCTTTCCAGGTTCGTGCCGCCATGGCTGGTCTGCGTCAATTGTGGAGGTTTCTAGTGCTTATGGCTTCCTTCTTTTTCGTGTTGGTATGCGCATTTCTTCAGCGACGAGCCGTTGATCAGCTTGTGACGCGAACTCGTCGAGCGTGCGAGTGGGCTCGCGAGCGAGTCGGCGGCGATGTCAAGCACCTCGTACGTTCAGCTCAGCAATAACGTGCGTTGAATTGCCACGCTCAAGAAACACTGACCTTGACAGCCACGTTATTTCGTGTCGACAGGTCGTCTGCGGCGGCGTGGCGTCGAACCAATACCTGCGGCAGCGGCTGCAGGACACCGCGGAGGAAGAAGGACTCGCGGCTGTATTCCCGTCAACGAAGTACTGCACCGACAACGGCGTGATGATCGCGTGGACTGGTATCGAGCGGTACAAGCTTGGCTACCGAAGCGACCCTACTTCGTCGCGGTACCAGCCGCGGTGGCCGCTCGAAACGCTCGATCCCCTCAGGGCAGAGGAGGTGCAGGAGACAGTATAGAGCTCGATCAGGTGCTGGCATCACCCTCCCATGGTCGAGCCGCGACTTACGAGATCGACACAATAGAGATTCTCCCTCGTTATGAATTGAGGTGCCGCCGGATTTGCGTTGTGTCGCCTGCAGCTCGTGCAGTTCCGCCAGAATCTACTCCATGTCGCCTTCAGCGCCTGTGAGCCTGCGCGGTTTACCATTCGCGTGAGCCTAGCGATGTGAGGCGATGGTGTACGTCGCGTGGCCCGGGGGGGGGGGGGGGGGGGGGGGGGGGG
>JAADYG010000610.1:0-19361 GCA_023338115.1 Phytopythium boreale | reverse complement strand
TTAAACTTGGATTTCCAGTTCCACGCAGCTTGAATAAGCCAAATCTCCTCGTTTCACGTCGTGAAACGCAGCAGTTTTCACGCTCTGGTCGTTTTCCTTAAGGACCCGAAATTGGCTACTACTTCGGTGATTTACGTTACCACGCTTTCACATTTGCCGGGGAGAACTGTACCACTCGATCCAATCCCCCCTAACTACTCTGGATAGAATCCAGATAATTTGTGATTTCAGGATCACCCACTTGTCGGCGACTAGTAAACTAGTCATTTGTAGTAGCATGAATCTGTACATTAGTATATAATTGCTACTAAAAGTAGTACCGTTTTGACCAACCAAGTTCTAGTAAGACTTATAGGAAAGGATTCAAATGTCAGTACTGATACCGGAGTACTTCCGAAGTAGTAATACTACTTTTGAGGTTGAAGTGGGCGTGGATGATGAAATGACATTGAGTTGTTCACGTACGTACCACCATATCCATCCCACCATCACTTGTTGGTGGCGCTGAGTCGAGTGGTTCAGGCCGACGCCTCACTCTGGATGGTCTTTTCCCACAGTGCGAGGATCTCGGGGATGTTGGAGCGTCCCAGCGACAGCCGGAAGTGCTCGCGGTAGGTCTCGTCGCCGTACATGTCGCCGGGCAGGATGAGGATGCCGCTCGACTGCACCAGCTTATCGGCGTACTCGGTGACCGAGCCGGTTTGCAGCCTGGGGAACGCCATGGGCCCGGCATTCGGCTCCGAGTACTCGAACAGGTCGGCGTGCTTGACCATGAACTCGCCGACGACCACCTTGTTGGCGGCGATGATGTCCAGACTGCGCTTCGCGATGCGGTCCTTGTTGCGGAGCGCGATGAGCGACAGGATCTCGCTCGGCCCCGAGTTGCAGATGGTCGTGTAGTCCTTGAGCGCGCCGAGCTTCTTGGTGAAGGCGGCGTCCTGGCTCGCGATCCAGCCCAAGCGCACGCCAGGCATGCCGTACGTCTTACTCATGCCCGAGAGTGTGACGGCCTTCTTGTACAGCGTGCATGCCGGCGCCAGCTGCAGCGACGACTCGCTCTCTAGTCCGTGGTACATCTCGTCCGAGAACAGGTACAGGTTGTGCTTCTCGCAGAAGGTAATGATAGCGCGCCACTCGTCCTGCGACGGCAGGAAGCCCGTCGGGTTGTGCGGGAAGTTGACGACCAGCAGCTTGGTGTTGGGGCGCACGAGCTTCTCGAGCTCCGCGACGTCAAACACCAGGCGGGCGTCGCTCTTCTTCGTGCAGCTCCAAAGCGACACGTCGCAGCCGACCGACTCGGCGACGGCCGTCAAGCTCTGGTACGCGGGCGAGACGGCGATCACGTGGTCGGACGCGATCAGCAGCGCGTTCATGCTGAGGAAGATGCCCTCCTGCGGGACCAGCACGTTGACATCGTCGGGCGTAAGCGCCGGTGCGTAGAACTGCTTGACGATCTCCTCGCGCAGCAGCGGGAGCCCCTGGCTCTCCGTGTACAGCAGCGTCAGGTTGTCCCAGAGCTGCTTGCACTCGTCGTCCGCGAGCGCCAGCACCTCCGCCATCGACAGCGCCTGCACGTCGGACGCGCACTGTGGTCGGTCATGCAGCATGGGATCGTCAGTACGTTATGACAAGGAAAACGAGACCAACAGGGACGAACACGTCGAGTACCTACCGCGATGTAGGGCGCCGAGAACTCGTACTTGGCGAAGTAGCGCTCGAGCGCAAAGGTCGGCAGGTTGCTCACGCCCGCGGTCGGCTTGGTGGTGGTCTTGCTCGACATGATACGTCTCTTGTTGATGCGGTCAGGTGGTCGGTCAGTCGTGACGGACGCGATGGATATTGGGGAGTGATTGCCGACCGATCTGCAAGTTGCAGTCTGCAACCTCGGAATGCTGCCTCGCACCGCCACCGAGAGGATGATTAGACGAGCACGGCGATTAGATGGCCGACCAACACTCAGACCGAACACTTCTTTCAAGTATGCGGCTCGAGAGACGCGAGCTGCTGACAACTTACGGATGGTATGATAACCACGCACCTGGCTGTGCTACACCCGTGACGGAGCGCAGAGGCCGAGAGATGCGGCCGCTCTTTGTCCTTGCGCCGCCTGTCGATCAGCGAGTTGCGTAGCCAAATGGCTGCACAAGTCATAATTGAAGCCCAGTGTTTGAGCTTAGTGTGAGCCACACAATCACTTGCCTGTTTCGACGTTGACCACATAATATACTGAATTAGCTATAAAATGACGTGTCCACGTTAATATAGGACACATGAAGATAAAATCCAATCTGATTACGCTATATAGCGACCGATCAACAGACTACTCGCAAGGTTCAAGGGGCTGGCTGCAGTTTCTGCTTGTCCGCTCCGTTGGCGATGGCGTCCGCGTCCGCTAACCTCGCCCAGGACCCGCCAGCGCTCCGCGTCCTGACGGACCGGGCGCTGCTGCGGCTCATGTACAGCTTCGTGCCGAGCATGGAGTTCGAGCTGCGCGCGTTCGAGCAGTCGGTGCGCGCCAAGTTCTACGACCCGCTGAGGGTCGACGGCCTCGCGGCGCCGTTCCAATGGAACGGACTGCTCGCGCAAGCCGCCATGTTCCTTGGCGACCGCGACATGGTGGACCTGCTTATCCACGTCAACAAATGCTGGCGCCATATCAACAAGCCGCGAACGTGGACGCTGGAGATGGCCATGCACGGCGGCGTGCGAGGCGGCCGCCTCGACCTTCTCGACCATTTTCTCGCCAAGCTCCCAGACTACAGGGTTGATCCTGATTTGCTGCGCGTGGCGGCTAAGCATGGAGACTACAGCGCGATGACATGGGTCTACTCGCACGTCCCACGGCGGCTACTCCATGTCGAGTCGTATTTCTTGAACGACTTGGCCAAGGAAGGCAGGTTGGAGGCCATTCGCTGGTTGCACGACCATGACTTCGCGCTTGGGTTCTCATCGCGGACGCTCGACCTCGCAGCAGGTTCTGGGAGCCTCGAGCTCGTACAGTTCTTGCACGAGAACCGCAGCGAAGGGTGCTCAACGGAAGCCATGGACCGCGCCGCGACGTTCGGGCGTCTCAATGTTATCACCTTTCTGCACCGTCACCGAGGAGAAGGCTGTACGGCCCAAGCCATGGACGGCGCCGCCAAGAACGGACACCTCGAGGTCGTGCGGTTCCTGCACGCGAACCGACGCGAAGGCTGCACTGCTGCTGGGCTCAACTACGCTGCGACCAACGGCCACTTCGACGTGGTAAGGTTTCTGGTCGAGCGCCGCAACGAAGGGTGTCTGTTTGAAGCACGCAATTGTTCGCTGCTACGCGGCTACGCGGACCAAGCCGCCTACCTGTCGTCGCAGATGCGGTCTGACCTGACACTGTGCAGCGTTCGCATGCACACGACAGAATGGAAGGGTCCAGGGCGCCGCCAGTGTCAAGATCGTGCACCAGCGACCATCCCTGACGAGGACGACGCTGGAGTGGGGTCGCCTCGCTCGTCCAGGTGGTTGAAGTCGTGGCACTCGTTGCTGTCGCGCCTGCATGCAACATGAACGCAGCACAAAAGCGTCTCTGTCCTTCGTTCTACTTTGCATACTGCCTTTTGGCAATCATATTGTTGGGCGTGTGAAATCAACATTGCTGCGAAAGAGGCAGACACTGTGGCTTTATATACAACGCTTTGACAAAAGACGTACCTCCAAGATCATACGCTCACCTGCACATAATGTGCAGTGTTGCAGCTACCGATACGTGCCTGTTGCTGTTGCAGCTCGCGCCGCCGGCGCCGAGAACTTCCTGTGTTATCCCGGAACCACCGCACCAGGAACGTTCGTGACCACATGCCGGTGGACGACGAGGACGTGACAATGGGCAGAGATACCTCCTTCTGTTGTCTCTGGCAGCGTCGCGGTCCGTGCTCGTCGTGGCGCTTCGTGTTGCACGTCCAGACGTTGTCAGCCAGCTGGCTCGAGAGGTACGCGGCGACGCTGCTGTGCTTCTTCTTGGCGGCTCGTTTCCGTGCCTGGAACAGACAGCCGCGGCTTGACAGGCTCACCAGCGCGCGCACGCTCTCGAGGTGTCCGTTGCCCGCGGCGTCCTCGAGCGCGCGATCGTACGGGCCTTCGCACCGGTTCTCCCCCAGAAAACGCACGACGTGCGCGTGTCCAAAGCTGGCGGCGGCGCCCATGGCCACCTTCGAGCACCCCTCCGAGCGGTTCTCATGCAGGAAGCGGACGACGTCCAGGTGGCCATTGGACGCCGCCATGTCCATGGCCTCCACGCTGCACCCTTCGCTGCGTGTCTCGTGCAAGAAGCGGACAGCATCAAGCTGTCCGCTGGCGGCAGCGGCGTCCATGACCGCGGGCGAGAACCCCGGGAACCCATGGAAATGGAGCCACTTGATGGCGCCCAGATTGCCTCGAGAGGCCGTCAGGCAGATCTGCCACGGCCGCAGCCGCACGAACTTGCGCGGGATGTTGGCGTACAGCCAGTCGAGCACCGCGAGGCTGCCGCTGTAGTGGATGGCGTAGCTCGCGAGGTTGCCCTCGAAGGCGTACGCCTCGAGGTCGATCGCCCTGAGCGCGAGCCACTCGAGCATCGCGAGCCGGTCAAACATGACAGCGCAGCGCACCACCTCGTGGAACTCGAGCTGCGCGTTCCCATGGTGCTCGGGCAAGCGCGAGAGCTCGAGAAGCCGCGCAAGCATGCCCAAGTCGCCGTGCATGATCGCTAACTGCGGCAGGAACCCGCGAGGCTGTGGGTACATGAGCGACAACTCCGGGTGCCGCAGCGCGCTCAGTCCTTTCGTCCCGGTCGCCGCGAACTCGCCCACGAGAAACGGAAGGCCAGGCATGAAGCTCGCGATGTGGTGGAGTAGCGCGCGCTGCGTCAGCACCGCCAGCGCCGCGCCGCCGTCGCCCGTGCCGTCAACCGGAGGCGCCTTCGTCGGCATACCTGGTACTGTATTTTGGTCCGGTCGGGTTGGACGGACTTCAAGAATGGGCGAGGAAAAGAACGGTATTTTTTGGTCCCGATTTGTGATTTGTGACAGCCTTTTGGTCCTATAAATCACCCACCCGGCAGTTGATTTCTGATTTGTGCTGTGATTGACTTGGGTTCTGTATCGTTTGGTCATGAGTTGACTGTTTCTGGGCACATTCTTCCAAGTGCACTCATCCGGTCGATTACGTTCTACTCACGCACGGAGAAACTTTGGATATCTACTCTGGATAGAATCCAGAGAATTCGTCAATCGCATTTTCGGTAACGAAGCACTAACCGACCGAAGATGACGGCGAAGCCGCCGACCTCCGCGGCGCTGGCGGTGCTGACGCAGCGCGCGCTTCTCCGCCGGATCGCCAGCTTCATGCCTGGTCTCCCGTATCACGTGGGCGAGTTCGTGGCGCGCGAGCGCTGGCGGCGGTCTCCTGACGGCCGCTACCCGCTGTCGAAGCGCGGAAGCCTCGTGCAACTTGCCGTCATTGCCGGGGACGTGCGCCAACTCGAGGCGCTGCGACTTCTCTCCGCTCTGCCAGAGCACGCAGACCGCCTGGACCTCCAGCTTCACGAGGTCGTACGATGTGCTGTCGTGTGCCAGCGGCTGGAAGTACTTCAGTGGCTGACGGCGAACGTGGACCTGCGCAGGAGCTACCTGTTCGAGACGGACTTGCTCGACGTTGCAGCCGCGTACGGAGGCGATACGGCGGTCCTCGAATGGCTGGAGAATAACACGCCCCACATGCGCACACAAGTGCAAGAGTGGGCGATGCAGTTCGCAGTTAAGGATGGCAAGATGGACACGATCCGGTACCTGGACGAGAGCTACTTCCAAGGGTTCTCGCCTTCAACTATGGACCACGCTGCGGCCGCTGGACATCTCAATATTGTGCAGTATTTGCACGAGCATCGGCGAGAGGGATGCACACGTGCGGCTATGGACGCTGCGGCCAAGCACGGGCACTTTGAAGTGGTGCAGTTCCTCCACCAGAATCGCACCGAGGGTTGCACAAAGCTCGCGCTATCCGACGCCGCCGTCAACGGGCACCACCACGTGGTCGCGTTTCTGGGAGAGGTCCGGCAAGAAGGTGCGTTCATGGAGACACTCAACCAGGTTGTCGCCAAGGGAGACGCCGAGATGGCGCAGCTGCTGTGTCGCTACTCCAACACTGGCTGCTTGTTCGACGCGCGACGATGCGCTCTGCTCAAGAACGACGCAGTCACCGCCGCTGTGTTAGATGAGTTCATTTCCCCTAGCGTGAGGTCCTGTACCATTGCGTCCCACGCGACGGCCGGCCGTCGGCGATGCCAGATTGTCGATGCCACCGACGAAGCGCAGTCTCCTTGATCACCGCCAATGCTATCACCTCGGCAGCACAATCGTTTGCAATTTCCCACGAGACGAAACTCGTCAAGGTGATCTATGCCGAGATGAAGTTGTCTGTTGACGCCGTCTGATGAGCTCGATCAAACGCCGTGCGCTTTGCCTTTGCGCAATGGTCCCGTTGGAAACCAGTTGAACAGTGAATCGAGCCGCTCCCAGCCAATTTATTTCCGCTTGCTGCCCGACCGTGTTGCGAGACGAGCAGCGCCGACGCTGCGCGGGCCGTGAAGTCTTCGGTAGTGTCACCAGCTTGCTCCGACATTATCGATGGCGTTGGGATTGCGCCTGCGGCCGTAATTGAAGCTCTCGTGAAGTGTTCTGTACACCAACCAAGGGGATGGGACCGTTTCGAGTGCACCGGAAGTGTATGATACACTCCCGGATACACGACCAGATACACTGTATCGGCGCCTTTCCTCACTTCAACCACACCCGACCGCGCACGCCAAGTGGTGCTGCAGTAAAAGGTGCTCACCACCTTGACACGCATCGTGCTGGAAGCGCAGTTGCCCCTTCTTTTGCCGCTCGCTGCTGCCACTTTGGTATGGCGGCGATGTTGCGAGCGTCCTCGAGGGGGATTGTTGAAGCGAACTGTTTGGTGGTGTTAGTTTACTGCACCGTACCGTACAATGTACTGTACTTGCTGGATGCTATCTACAGTGTTCCGTGCACAGTGAGATGTTGAGCGGTACGTTTACTTGGTTTTAGCTTCGTACACGTGCCGTGCAGCACTTTGCTTTGGCCCAGCAAAACCTCACGTGCAGCGCTCACTCGATGGGATGCGAATAGTTAATTAACTACAGTAGTTCAAGCTTGCGTCAAATCCCTCCAGTCGACCTCGAATCGCCTCCCTTCTCAGCGCGCAACTTCAACTTGACACACGCAGCACCGGCAGCGCCAAGATGCGGCGCCTCGAAGTGCAACAGTCTGTGGTCTTCGAGCGACCTGCCTTCGGGGCCTTTACTGTCGGGGCCTCTGCTCTCACGCCGTCGGGCTTTGCTGGCTCTAGTCTCGGGGTCTCTGCTGCCAAGAAAGGACTCACTTTCGAATTCGCCACCATTGGAGCACATCGGACCTGCATCTTCATCGCCAATCGACCGGTCGCCATGGCTGCCGGCGTGATCGTCGACGTCTCGAACGACTACGATGACAACAACCAGCCCGCGCAGGGCAAGCGCGCGTACGCCATCACTGTGTGCGTGTTTGCGTCGCTGGGCGGCCTCTTCTTCGGGTACGACCAGGGCGTGACCTCGGGCGTGCTCATCATGGACTCGTTCATCAACGACTACTGCGTCGGCTGGCACAACTTCACGTACGCGCAGTGCACGTCGGCGAGCAGCGATCTCCCGGGCCAGTGGACCACCTTCACGGCCTGGCACGCCATGTTCTACAACCTCGGCTGCCTCACGGGCGCCTTCATCGGCGGCATCGTCGCTGACAAGCTCGGCCGTCGCGCGACGATCTTCTCGGCGAGCATTCTCTTTTGTGTTGGCACGTCGTGGATCTGTTTCAACATGGCCCAGGCGCACACGTCGCTGTTCCTCGCTCGGCTTGTCCAGGGATTCGGCGTGGGCAACTCGTCCTTCTCGCTGCCGCTTTTCGGCGCTGAAATGGCGCCCCGCGAGCTTCGCGGCTTGCTCTCAGGCTTCATGCAGATGACCGTCGTGACGGGCGTGTTCGTCGCCAACGCTGTCAACGTGATCGTTGAGAACCGCGCCCGTGGCTGGCGCACGACGAATGGTGGCCATGGCGCCACCCATCGTCGTCATGCTCGGCATCTGGTTCGTGCCCGAGAGTCCTCGCTGGACGTACATGCACAAAGGCCGTGAGGCCGCCGAGGCCGTGCTGACTCGCCTGCGTCAGACGGACAGCGAACACGTCGCTCATGAGCTCGGAGTCATCGGGCGGCAGGTCGAACAGGAGCTTCGCGAGGCCAAGGGCCTGAAGGAGCTGACCGAGCCATCCATCCGCAAGCGCGTCCTGATCGCCATGGGTCCCCAGGTCCTTCAGCAGGCGACGGGTATCACGCCCATCATGAGCTATGGCGCGCTCATCTTCAAGGATATCACCCACGCTGGTATCTACTCGTCGCTCTTCATCACGGGCGTCAAATCCTTGGCGACCATACCCGCCATGCGCTGGGTTGACACATGTGGCCGTCGCTATCTGCTGCTGATTGGCGCTGCAGGTATGATTGGAGGTCATCTGATGGCCGCGATCCTGTTCACGGCGCTCTGCGACGGCAATGTGAGCGATGCGGGGTGTCCAAAGGTCGGCGGCTGGATCATTTGCATCGGCACGGCGCTTTTCTCCATCTTCTACGGCATCTCCTGGGGCCCGGTGTGCTGGATCTACCCGGCCGAGATCTTTCCCATGAGTGTGCGAGCGTCTGCCGTGTCGCTCACGACGGCGTCAAACTGGGTCATGGCTGCTCTCATGACGCAGGTCGTCAAGCTGTTCCCGTACCTCAACATTAACGGCGTCTTCTTTCTCTTCGCGGACTTCTGCTGCATCTGCTTCCTCTTTGTGTACTTCTTCTGTCCCGAGACCATGGGCGTGATGCTCGAGGACGTCGAGCTTCTCTTCGATGGCCCTTGGAAGTCGGCCAAGTCGGGCTACGGCGAGATGAAGTCGCCTGTTAACGCCGCCTAGTGGTCTCGTCGCCAGTGTCGTACGCGTGAGATACCGGCCGCTGGCCAGCGCTCGATTTGTGTAGCTACGGGCAAGCGGTGAGCAGGGAAGAAAGGATCAACCTTAGCGAGTGCCGTACAGATAGTCAAACCAATCGAGCCATGTGAGTGAAAAACGACAGTCCTTACCTCACGTCTGCTCTTGTCGCGTGAGCCAGTCAGGGAAATGTTGCTCGACGGCCGTTTACGTCGCATCTTCGCCGTCAGCAGCATCGGAAGCTGGCCGGCAATGGTCATACTCGGCGAGGAGCTCGATCAAACGCCCTGCGCTCTGTTTTTGCGCGATAGTCCCGTTGAAAACCAGTTGGACAGCATATCGAGCAGCTCCCAGCCGAATCATTTCCGCTCGCGGACTGACCGCGTCATCCTTTGCAAGGCTAGCCAACGCCGACGCTGCACGGGCTGGAATGTCTTCAGTAGTGTCATCAACTCGCTCCGCCATCATCGATACGATCTGTGGGATTGCGCCTGCGTCCGTAATTGAAGCTCGCATGATGCTGCTCCTTCCAGCCAACTCACCCAGAGTCCACGCCGCCCATGCGCGCTGGTCGCTGGACTCCCCGTCGGTCAGCAGTGCGACAAGCTCCGGAATCGCTCCCGAGTCGACGATTACGCTGCACATCGCGTCAGGTCCTCGAGCTGCGAGGTGCCCAAGCGCCCAAACGCTCCATGCAGTCGGGTAGAGCGCTCTGCTCTTCACCAGCGCTACCAATGCAGGGATCGTGCGCACGTCGCTCGTCATAACTTCACGGTTCTTGGCGCTTCCAGCAGCCAGGATGCCGAGCGACCTGGCGGCTCGCCCCTTCTGTCCATCATCGCTATCTGAGCTGGAGACAAGGCTTACGAGCTCTGGGATCACTCCGGGCATGCTGCCAACCACCTCGCATAAACCGTCAACGGCCTCCGCAAGGTTCCCGACTCGGCGGGCAGCCTCATGCTTCTCGACAGCGCTTCCCGCCTGCATCAGTGCCACAAGACACTCGATGATATCACGAGCAATCTGCGGGTTCTGGTCGCAGCCAGCGAGGTTTTCGAGTGCCCAGAACGCGCTCGACTGTTGACCGTCGGTCCCCACTGTCACCAGGGTCACTAATACGGGTAGAGCACCAACAGCAACAAGAGCAACCCGACTCGCGTCGCTCTCGACGGCCAGTCGCCCCACGATCTGCGCAGCCTCCTGCTTATCTGCATCGCTGCCACGCACCATCAGCTGCACCAAGGGATTCACGATACCGCCAATCTCAGCTGCCGCCGACACATTCAAATTGACGTCGTGGACCATTTCGGCAACTTCACTCAGCGCCAGCGCCGCCTCTTGCCTCTCGCGCGCGTTCCCGCTCATATAAACCGCAACTAGCGATGTGATTGAGCTTGACGACGACATGACCGGTGGTAGCGACGCGATGAACATTTCTTGGCCATTGAGCAGGAGCTGCTCGAGCACGAGCTGGCGGTCCTTGCGATCCATACACTTCGGCCACACCATGCTCGCTGCCTGTTGCACAGCCTGGACGACGCGTGGCCTGTCGGTAGACGTGGTGGAGGCGAGAAGACGACGAAGCGTCCACTCACTCACATCCATTTCCTGGTAGCTGCCAAACGCAATGAGCTCCACAAGCGACTTGACACCGCCTGCGCGCTCAATCTCAGCTGAGGCGCCGTCAGTGTTTGCCAAACACCCGAGAGTCCTTGCAGCGTTTTCGCGCTGACTGGCCGTACCAAAGCGGAGGAAGCCCACCAGGAAAGCAACCGCGTCGTGCTCTTTCGCACTCACAATTGATTGTGCACAGTTGAATTGCGAGGAAGAGGATAGACATCCAAGCGCAGTGATAGCCTCCTCGCATAACGGGCTTTCAGCGTCTTGGATGACCAACAGGATGATGTTGAGCGCGTCTTGATGTGCAGCGAGGTCCTCCTCCTCGGCCTTCTCAGTGAAATCTTCGCTCGTGAGGTACCCAATCGCGATAGCGGCCCACACACGTTGAGACTCATCCCCGCACCTCATCAGAGCGCACAGCCGGGTAAGCGCCAGCGCACCAAAGCGGCCAGCACCCACGCCGTTCGAGTTCATCATTGACAAATGCCTCAACGAGCACTTTGTCGCGCTCGGATTGCCTGCAAACCCCCGCTGCGTGAGCTTAACGAGTGTCAACAGCGCATTGTCCTCGCTGACGACGCGGTTTCGCCTGTCCTTGAACGCTCCAAGCTGGCGCAAGCGAACTCTGTGCAGTTCGCGCTTCTCGATCAGAGACAGGAGCCGAACAATAACTAAAATGATGCTGATGCGTTGACTAGGATCGAGGGTGCACATATCGCGAACGAGTTCCCATTCGCCATCTTCTTGGAAGCATCCGGGCGGACGCGGCGGTAGGCGTCCACGCTTCACATGGAACTTGACAGCAGCGTCGGGCATCTCTGTTCCCCACGGGAACGTTCCCGAGACCGCCTCAACGATGCACATGCCGAACGAGAAGATATCGGACTCGAAGGTCGGTTCTTGCCCACTTAGACACTCGGGCGCCTTCCACCTGTACGCGCCAATCGACTTCATGCTGTGGGAGTTCTTCGCCTTGCCCCTCTTGCGGATCTCGCTCAGCCCGAAGTCTGTGAGCTTCGCCACGCCGTCAGCGCCAACAAGAATGTTGTTGCACTTTAGATCCCCGTGGACGACGCCCATATCGTGCAGGTACCGAAGCCCGAGTGCAGCGTAGAGCAAGCTCAACCAGACGATGTACATGTCCCGTCCTCGTGAGCGCACGAAGCTATCCAGGGTGCCGCCTGCCGCGAACTCGGCCACGAAGAAGCGACGCGCTCCGACGTGGCAAGCTCCGTACATCTGGACAATGTTGACGTGGCTCAGCTGAAACCAAATGTTCGCTTCTTTGATGAACTGCCGCTCAAGCTCGGCGTCGTTTTGGTGCTCCGGTCGCTCCCGTTCGCTCAGCGGAATCACTTCCTTGACGACCACGCTCGTGCCAAACCATTTGCCGTGGTAGACGTTACCGAAGGACCCGCGGTCGATGTACTGCTGGCGCGACACCTCGTACACCGGAATAAACCACCGAGGGACCTCCACTTCGTCATCCTCGTTCTCGTTGGTAGTGCTGAGCTGCCCCCACGTCTTCCTCGACTCGAAGTGCGCGAGAACTTGCGCTTCGGCTGCAGCCTTGGCATCGACCGGCTGCTTCACTAAATCATCAACTTGGTCAAGCGAGTGAAGAACTTTGGTCCAACTACTGGCGTCGTACTGTGGCTTCCACATTTGAACGGCATCGCGCTCGGCATCCGGAACTCCCGCAAGACTTAGCAATCGATCCAGCTCCATGTGGAACATCACGCTGTTTTCAGTCATTTGTCTCATGGATGACGCTTGAGCGGCAGCACTGCTAGCTGAGAACTGGTCCAGCATACTCTTGAACACGTGAACCAGCTCGACCAGTTTTGGCAGGAACGATACCGACGATGATGGCGGCTTCAACTCTCCACTCGCCAGCATCGACTGTAAATTGAGCAGGCGTGCGTGGAACTGGCGATCGTTTGAGGTACGACAGCGGCCTTCAACAGTGGGAAGAACCTGGGAAAAAGTAGCGAGAGTGCTAGCGAGGGTCACGCAGTTGCTGTTTGCACCGTGAACACTCCCTGTCGAGTCGCGCTCGGCGAGATCTTTCAGTCGCTCAACCACGTAGCGGATGTCTGCACGATCGCCAGGACTGGTCGCGGTCATTTTCCGGAGTAAATCCCACTCGAGTTCGTCGACAAACTGTGGGCACTGGGCCGGAAGAGCAATCCTGGACGAGCCAGGCACAAGCACGACGCCCGTCCCTGTCGACGCGAGAGCGAGAAACTCGAGGAAACATAGACCCAGCGAGTACATGTCAGCCGCGAATGAAGGCATCGCTTGGTCTGGCAAAGCGGTGCTCTCGGACGCCCACCACATCGTACATGGAGGAGTGTCACTGGAGGTCCGACCCGACAATTCACGCTCGATCCCACACAGAACCCCGGACGTTCCGCATTCGGCGAGCTCGCGCAGCGAGACTAAGCCCCAACCGAGCAGCATAGTCTTGTCTCGAAACGCGGCACACGTAAACTTGTCGGGTGTTAAACCTGCACTGACGAGACCCATTTCGTGGAGATAGCGCACCGCCAATGCCGCTTCCAGCAGTCGACGACGAACCGTCGCTCTGGTCACGTAGCTCGATGTGTTGTCCGTCACATGGTTGCGATGGAGCGCGGTCAGGTACTCTGTCAGTGGGCGAGTTTTCTCGTGTGCTACGACGCGCAATCGTCCGACGTGGAACGCGCCCATGAATTTGACGATATGCGGGTGGTGCAACTCCCACCAAATGCGAGCGCTCTCCACTATAAGCCCTTCATCGGCCGGCACGGACACAACTTGAACTCCCCACCGCTGGAGCTCACCATCATCGTCGCTGGTATGATCATCGATGCCGCCGATGCCATGAGATGTTGTGAACTATGGTGGGACGGCCATCACGACCATGTTTGCCTGCTTTACCACGTACTCGAACGCGTCGGCTATCAGTTGCTGCTCCGCAAGCAGCAACATGTCCTCCGCCAAACCGTCGCCTGGGCCACTAGCATCAGGAGCATCATCGCTCCCGTACTTTTCCAGTCCGGCCTTGAGCAGCGTCAACACCTGCAGCTGGTCGTGTTCGTCTCGGATCTCGTCGCTGAGTGAGTAGCGCAGCGTCGGTTTGCCGTCACGAGCATCCCCCTCATCAGTAGCGACGCCTGGTCTAGTCGCCTCAGATAGCAGTCGCTGAAAGAGAGCCACGCGTTTTTCCCGCTCACGAAAGAGGTGTTGTCTCCATCCAGCTTGTTCGTCGGCGGTAATGCCGCCCTCCTCCTCCTCTTGTTGCTCTGAAGCAACTGCATCCTCGGGCTTCGATAGAACGTCCGTTCCGTCGAGCACGCGGTTCAGTCGAACAAGCAGCACGACCATGTGCCCCGTGTGCGCCAGGCGCTTGAGCATCCCGGAGCCATGCGGCGAATACAGAGGCTTCGTCGGCTCTGGCACTGGACCATCGCGCCCGTCCTGCCCCAGCTGAAGCTCGTCAGCGAGCTCCACCACGCTCAGCAGCTGCGCGAACGCCGTCTCGCTCACAGCGGCATCGCGGCGGGCGAACAGGTGCAAGAAGGCGCGGTACCTGGCCGCCGTGTGCGTGCCAAGTGGGTCGACCGGCTGAGCTGGTGCCGCGTCTTCTTCTGGCGCACGCAGCGCCCCATCGCGCCAGCGGGGAGAGATGCGCGCGTGCTCATGCTGTGGCGGCGACGACCGGCAGAAGCTGCTGTTATCTCTGTCGTGGTTGTCGTGAATGCGGTGGCGCACAGGCGGAGGCAGCGACCGTGTCGTGCTCATCGCGAACGGGAGTTGGGAAAGTGCACCGTGGGTGTACGGTGGGTGCAGCACCCACCAAATAGTAACTTGGTACTTGGTCCAAGCTGCCAAATTTGAATAATATTCGGCATACTTTACTACTTCAATGCTTCATATTACTGTATGAAACAAGAGGTAGTAAAGTATACGGAGCCTTCAAGTAGTAAGTTGTATTCAGTCGTACTATCAAATAATATCGTTTAAGAAGGGAAAATATAGCATTTCCAGCTATTTAATACATCTACACTGTACTACTATCATTTTGAGTATTATCGAGTGAGCTACTCAGTAACCGGCGCAAGTTGAAGTGAGCGGCATATCGTCTCGTACACGGAGAGCATGGCGCGCTATCCAGGCAAGTCCTCGTTTCACTGCTGTACTGCACCGTGGATCACGCACGTATCCTCCTTTGTCGCCAGAGTAATGGTTCAATGGCACATCCACCCGAGCCACCGCGGTGCGCGCGCCGAGTCGACACTGCCACGCTTCTCGCAGTTCTCGTTCATTTCCGGACTCACCTCGAGTTCGAAATCGACAGAGTCAATTAAATCCTTGTGTTGCTTCTTTTGGCACCGGCGCGGTCCGTCGGGCTGTGTGTGCCGCTCGAGACTGCAACTGCGCACTCCAGGGGCCATTTGGCTCTTGAGGAACGCTGCGACCTCAGCGTGGTCCCACGCGATGGCGCTCTTGTACGCGTCGTGCAGACACCCTCGCGTCGAAACGCGGCACAGCGCCTTCACCACACGTAAATGCCCTACGCTTGCTGCTACACCCAGCGTCCGATCCTCCGGTCCCTCGCGTCGATGCTCTCCGAGAAACTCGACCACGTCAGCGTAGTTGTGCATCGCCGCCCCGTGCATCGCTCGTGTCGTGCACCCTTCGCTGCGGTTGGCGTGGAGGAACTGCACGATGTTCAGATGTCCATGCACCGCCGCCGTGTCCATCACCAATGGGGAAAACGTCCCGCATCCGTGCGCGTGCAGCCACTTGATCGCGTTCACGTTGCCGATGGCCGCGGCCGCGCACACCTCCTGGAGCGTGATAGCGCGCCGTACGCCGTACTGCGCAAGCACCCAGTTCATAGCCCACAGGTCGTCAAAGTAGCTGGTCACTGCTGCCGCGAGTAAGCCGTCACCAGAGTCAGCGAAGTCTGAAGAGCCGGAAGGATCTCCGCTCCGCACCACGCTGGGGTCGTCCCGCATCGACGCGATCCACCGCAGGATCTCGAGCGCGTTGTACTGGATCGCGCAGCGCGTTACGCCATAGAACTGTAGCTTTGGAATGCCGCAGTACTCTTCGGCTCGCGACAATTGGAACAAACGCTTGAGCATCTCGAGATCCCGTCGGCGAGTGGCGAACTGCGGCAAGCTCCCGTGGTAGTCCGTGCTGCCCGCAATAGACGCCTCGAACTCGCCGACCAGGAACGGGAGCCCGTCCATAAAGCTGGCGATGTACCGGAGCAGCGGGCGCTGCGTCAGCACGCGCAGCGCGGCGGCACCGCCGTCTCCTTGCTTCGGTCGTGGTGTCATCGAGAAATGGCTCGTTCGTTCACCCACTCGTTTGCTTCCGAGTGGGTGGACATGCGCACATACCCATGAATTTGATTGATTGAAACGGGGCAGGTTTTATCATCGAACATCTATGATTGGTTGATATCGGGAGAAAATGGCAACTTCAATACCGATATGCCTCAAGTGCTCATGTGGGTACACACACTGCTGTAGAGCTATGTCTGTCGCCAAGAACCGGAATTCGGGAGCGCATGAACTCGTAAAAGAAGTGCCATTTCCGATGCCAGAGCCTGTTCACCTGCCTCTGGCGAGTTCGTCGCGCTTGAGCAGCTCCGCGCCGTGGAACGCGGCCATGACGACGGTCGAGTGGACGTTGCCGTTCGGGATGAACGGGATCACGGACGCGTCGGCGATGCGCAGTTGGTTGATGCCGAACACGCGCAGGTGGTTGTCGACGACGCCGTTGTCTTCGGCGTACCCCATCGCGGCGCTCCCAACCCAGTGCGTGTTGCGGAACACCGCGTTAAGAACCCACTTCTCCAAATCTGTCCAAGAAGTCAGCATCACAATGTTCAGATCATCTGCAAGTGACGCCATTAATGTGGCAGACGTCGTACCTCGCGTTTCCGAAATGGACGCTCCGGGCGAGAGCTCGCGACCAACGATGCCCTTTTCAGCTAGTATTCGACAGTACATCAAGTGTTAGCAATGGCGTGCCAATCAGCGTATGATCAATTTCAAGACACTCACCAAGGACAGCACCGATCTCGCGAACGACGGAGACTCCCCAGGCCAACTTCCAGACGTCGTCGTGCTGCAGGTGCTCAGTCTCGTTAACCGGAACCTCCGCTTCGATGTACGGGATAAGCTCGCCATCGTGCTCGCGTTTGACCAGAGTCACGCGGTTCCGTGCGTGAGGATTGACCAACGCCACCGTGACGAGAATTTCTGCCGAGTGCTGAAGGCTCGAGCTGTTGGTCATGTGCGGCTCAGACTTGCGCGGGAACATTGTCAGCTGGATCTCGGGCGTTGTCGATCCTGGTGGGATGAGGAACGCCCCGGCGCTCAAACCTGCCGATCCCATCAGACCGTAGCTCGATGCATCGGTTTGCCTTGTCTTGGTAGCGTTGAAGTACATGTCCAGCTCCTCCTTGACGTCGTAAGCATGAGGCGCGATGGTCTCGAACGTCACGCCCAGCACGGGGTGGTCCTGGAGGTTCATTCCGACGCGCGGCAGGTGCTTCTTGACTGGGATGCCGAGCTGATTGAGGACGTCGCCGTCACCGATACCCGACTGCATCAAGATCTTCGGCGTGTTGATCGCGCCTGCCGTCAAGACGATGGTTCCGTTCTCGGCGAGCTGTACAAGTTGTCTAGTTCCGTTGGGAAGCCGAATTTGCAACCCATCCGCCGTGAGACCGTCGGAAATCGTGATTTTCTGGTCAACCACAATGGACAAGATGAGATCACTGCATAGTAGCCGGCGCATAGGTATACACGCGTCAACAGCAAAATAGCACCAACCTCGACCGTAGTGTTGAGCATCAGGTGGAAGTTGTCTCGCGTCGAGCCCGAGTCGTTGCCACGCAAGATGGGCCCGAGGAACGTCCTCGCGACGCTCTCGCGAATGCCGTCGCGGGTGTTGAAATTGTAGAAGCCCGCTCCGTATCGTCCGCCCGGCGCGTTGAAGTCATTCGTGATCGGGATGCCAACTTTCTCGCACGATTCGACGAACGCCTTCGAGGTATTGTCGACAAAAGTCGCCGGGCTCACCCGCACGAAGCCCGTCGTACTGTGACCGCTCGAGTTGTCGCCGTAGTATTCCTCCATTTGCAAGTACAGGTCCAGGGCCTTCTCCCATGACCAACCCTCCATGTTCCACCTTTCCATATCAGACGGAAGCGCGCGGACTAATGCATCAGCGGACAATGAACACGAACAATGCACGATCAAGCACTTCGAATGCCGAACACAATTGAATGCGTTGCTGTGGCTTACCATAAAGCATAGCGTTGTGGATGCCGCAGCCGCCGAGCGCCTTGGCGATGTTGACGTCGGGGTAGTCCCAGTGGAGCGACGGGATGTTTGCCACCCTTGTCCAAAAGAACGGGATATCGAACATGGTCAGCCCGTGCACGTTGTGCGGCGACGGGATCGCTTGCTGCGCAGTCCGGCACCAGGCACCAGCAACCACATGTCAGTCTTCCGTACATGCGAATAATATACAGCCCGGTCACGATCATAACGCCACCTTCCCGCCCAGCTCGGCCTGTGACGCGTCGCCCGCTTCGATGAGCAGCACGCGCCGCCACTTGTCGTCCGACAGCAGTTTGGCCGTCACGGCGCCCGCCGGCCCGCCTCCAACGATGATCGCATCGTACTACACACCACATAATCTTGAATCAGCTCAGTCCGCACTCTCTCAATCGTTCTTGATACTACAATACCTCTTGCGACAACACGTCCAGCGCCAGCGCGCCCGAGACGCTCTCGTACGGGCGGTGGGCGCCCCGGAAGGCTGCGAAGATGACGCACGCGCCGACAAACAGCGACAGCGCCACGACCTTCCGCGTCCGCGTGCACCACGCGCAGAGGCGGCCCGCGACGCTGCGCGGCGGCGGAGAGGACGCCTGCCGCCCGCCGAGGCCGCTGCCCATCTTGGCCAGCAGCGGCGCGTGCTCGTCGCTCCTGCGCGGCGCGCCAAACCCGCCCATTTGTAGCAGGGGTCACGTAGCTAGGCCGGTTGGTTGGCCGCGCTTCTGTGTTGCACTAACCGCTGGCGGGTCGTTTCTATACTGACGCTGAGTTTACGATACTGTATCTGGCCCACCCAAGGCGGTTTCCCTTCAACTTCTTGCGAATTGGTGTGGTGCACACGAAATGGAACCATTGCGACAGCGGTTCAGCACATCGCTGGCGCGGTTTGTCTCGTCACGTAAAACTCGCGTGGCCCACACGAAAAAACCGGTTGCATACCCGTACTATACCAGGTGAGGACCAAGTCATCTCAACCGTTTCTATACCGAAAAATACCGGTATGATACCCCTACCCGGAACCCACCATGGACCTGATTCCACCGCCAGTTTTCCCTCGCTTTTCCCCCTCGTCCCGCGCGAGTTGCCGCGCGCGCGCACTTTCCTCCATCCGCATTCGCGAAATCGCCCGCAAGTGCCCTCACACCGCTTTCGGCCCTTTCCCTCCCAGCCAGCCCGTCCTTTCTCCGAGAAGCGACTGCTCTTCCTCCGGCACCATGCGCGAGATCCTGTCCATCCACCTCGGCCAGGGCGGCATCCAGCTCGGCAACTCGTGCTGGGAGCTCTACTGCCTGGAGCACGGCATCCAGCCGGACGGCATGATGCCCAGCGACCAGACCGTGGGCGGCGGCGA
>JAADYG010000061.1:0-74968 GCA_023338115.1 Phytopythium boreale | reverse complement strand
GACCTGTCGGCCACGACCGTGGCGAACGGCTTTGCGGGCATCCTCCGCGAGCCAGGAGTCGACTCCGAGATGGATGCGTCGATGAACGCCTTGGCTGACCAGTTGGTTCGCCTGGAAATGCTAGATTCTACTGTAGGAGAGATAGAGGAGAGCGGCGACATTGTCGATCGGCTCTTTGCAGGGGAAGTGTCGGTGTAGGACTTCGTTTGGTTGGCCTTGCGCGCTGGGAGGGTTCTGGTGGTAACCCCCCCCCCTCCTGAATCCATTGGTGCAGTCCATTTTCGCTAATCCTGACATTTTGCCGTTTAAATCTGACTTCCATATGTTGGACAACGACGTGCGCAAATTATCGTTTTTACCAGGTTCGCACGCTTTTGTATTGTGAAGTCAGACGTGTGTCGGAAATAACTCCTGTTTTACGGTATTTCGTTCTCCAACCCCGAACAGCGATCCAGCAGCATGCATTCCGGCATGAGCTTTGCAACGCCAAGTTGCTACTCTCCGTTCGCGCGTCCGCCCGCCGTTGTTGCCCACTGCCGCCGCCCATGGGCAAGCCCACGTGGACGCAGTGGGAGACGGACATGCTGCTGCGCGCGTGGGAGGCGGCCGTGCCGTCCCCGCGCGCGCGCGAGCTGACTCCGTCGGAGCTCGGAGAGGTTTTCAAGCGCTTCCGCGCGGTGGTTGGCGGCGCAAGGTGCACGACGACCGCGGTGGTGGATCGAATGGTGCGGCAGATCGTGGCGACCCACCAGTTCATCACGGCGTTCAACGAGCGGAGCCGGCGCCTCGGTAACAACAAAAGCTGGTTCGAGATGCCGCATGAGGACCGAGCCAAGTGCATTGACGGTTTGCCGACCGACAGCTTGGTGATCAAGTTTGTCTCCCGCGACTTCTTCGAGGAGATCACCCGCATCTGCAGCGACGACTCGTCGACAGCTAGCAACAGACGCTTTACGGGCCAAAGCGGGGCTACCGAGGAGGGACAAGACGTTGGTGTTGAGCAGGAAGGCGGTACAAGCGACTGGGAACCTGGCAACGACGCTGGAGCTTCTCAAGCAGGGCAAGTGCTGGGTGCTCTGGGCAACATACAGGCGCCTGCTCAGTCTGGAGACAAGGACGGTGGAGCCAACACTGACAACGGCAGGAGAGGCGCCCGAGGTGAGAGCACCTCCGGCGATGTAGAGTCTTCAAGTGGCAGCTTGCAAGATGGCCAGAGCAGTGGAGCTACACGAAGCCCAGATAGATCTGGCGCCTACGCTCACCGACACGACGACGCCTCTGCAGAGGCAGCGAGTGCATTCCCGGGACCGTCTGGTGACTGGAGCAAATGCGACTTGCTCCGCTTTCTTCAGTCGTGGAACGAGGCCGTCGATGCGTTTCTCGTCTACGGCAATGTCACGCACGAGAGCGTCAAGCTCCCCAGTTGGCTCATTCGTCAACGCTGGATGCATCACGGCGGGTCGAGTGAGCTGACCGTGGAGTCTGTTACGGGCATGAAGCGGCAAATTATAGTGGCATTCCAAGCCGTTTGCAACTGCCTCGCCGAGCTGTTGGACGATGGAGAGGACACGGAGGCTTCTTCGAATTGGTTTTTGCTTTCGTCTGACAAACGATTGCTAAGGATCCGCAACTCCAGTGTGCCAGAGGGTGCCCAGCGTATTGTGTACAGACTGGATGAGGACACATTCAACCAGATCGCAGCGATTTTGAACAAGGAGGCTGTGCTTTCGACGGTGACGACGTCGACGCAAGAGAGCGGACAAGTCGACGATGACGACTCGTATCTGTCGCCGGCGATCGAGGCCGAGCTCTCCCTTCGCAAACAGCAGAGTGTCGTGGTGTCTCGACGCTCAGAGTCTCCAGGCCGACCAAGGTCCTCGTCAGGTTCGTCTGCACCAGAACCAGCCGCCACGGTCCACGCCGAAGACCAAGTCCCGCCCCCGCTGCAGCTTCCCGAAACACCCGCTGGGGTTGAGCAACACCAAGCGACCAGGAAAAGATCTCGCGAGTGGGACCAGTGCGGCGGCGGACCCAATAGTGATGCAGATGGAGGCTCGTTGGCGACCGGAACACTCGAAGACATATCCAATTATCAAGAACCAGAGCGACCGCGACAGCGTGTGCGGGTCAGGCCAAGAGCTGACAATGCCAGACAAGACGATGAAAAGAGGATACTCGCGCTCTTGGATAGCACTCAGCGCGACTTCGACCGGTTGATGAGCAGTCTGCGAGCGGAGCGGGTACGAGAACGCCTAAAGCACCACACCTTCTTGCGTGACGTCGTCGCTCAGCGCTGTAACCCGCCGATGAACTCTGCGCGCGCGGTGTACTTGAGAGAACTGGCGCTGCAGCAGAGCCAACAGCTGCTCGTCAACTTCATGGCGCTCCACAGCGAGCGCGAGCACGAACGAGAGCAGCAGCGGCGTCTGCTGCTCAGTGCGGTACGCGGCCGTCTCGCCAGCAGATACCTACCACCTACAAGTTGAGGAGAACGTGCAGTTGTCAGGTACTTGCGAGCATCCACTTTGACGGTGAGCCGGGAAGCGCGTGCACCCGAGTCCGGCGCCTTGTGGGTGGAGATTTTGCTGGCGGCAGACGGAAACTCCCCCGGGTGAAAGCCCGATCTGGCATAATTGATGTGTGGTGTTGGGGTGGCTCATCCAACGCCATGTCAGATTCGCCACGCTCTATTATAGCGTTGTCGACGCGCCACGCACCCACCCATTCAACTGGATGGGATCGGTCACATCGCCAGTTAGGTAACATACCTAAGTGCATGAGCTGGGCAATCTTATCTTACGCGCTCCTCACGCAAGCGACGATTCCTCCACCACCGTCGTGGTGGTGTGTGTCTCCGGTGAATACCTACTGTACAGTAGCAGCATCACACACATGGGAAGTGATCGCTGGGCGGTCATGCCGGTCAAGTTGATTGGAAGCAACGGGATCACATGGCTGGCTGGCTTCGCTGTGCGCATGTGTACAGCGATCGAGCACTCGACTTTCCCCGCCAGTTGGTCGCTTTACTTTGCACCGAAAGGTACCATCTGGTGGTACAGTTCTGTACCAAAAATAATACTGAAGCTCTGTGCGTGGGTATGAAAACTGGCAAATCCGACAAACAAATCCTGGGATCAGACGCCGTTGCTTCCTGCACACGGTGTCGTGTGCGGATCAGCTCCTGAACGCGCTGGGCATAGAGCATGCACCGTGGCGACATGCCAGTCGACTTGCACGACCTCCCCCCGAAACGCGCACCAGGCTGGGGTGGAGGCCATTCTTCGTTTGGAGCGAGGCCGCCAAAGTCGCTGCTGCACAGAAGTGCGCTGTTATTTCTGTAATCGCCAGCGAGAGCCCCGCCTGCGATGGAGCTGCGCGACTTTCGCAACGAGTTCGGTAAGCAGCGGTGGGCCAGTCCGTTCGCGCCCTTCTCGCTGTCGGAGAGCGAGAAGAAGCAGCTGCGGCAGCTCGCGCAGAACATCGTGGACACGACCATCGAGGAGTACGAGGAGTTCACGTTCGAGCACGGCGGCAAACTGTCGGAGCGCGACTGGAAGTTCCTGCGCCGCGACCACCAGTGCGAGACGTTCGTGCGGCGCCGCGAGGAGTACGGGCTCAAGGGGTTCGGCACCACGAAGCGCTTCAGCAAAGAGTCGGAGACCTCCGGCAGTATCAGCAGCACCAAGAGCGAAGAGATCACGTCCTTGGACGTGGTCGACGTGCGGTCCATCGGCGTCACGAACGGCACGAAGGAAGATGCCGTGTATGGCGTCCTGAACCCGACGACCATTGTCATGCGCGTCAAGTCGGCGTACGTGGACGACGAGATCCAGGACTGCAACGTCTTCAACATCATCCAGAACGCCACGCCCGAGGACCCGTTCACCACGTTATCGGTGCGCTGGCGCGTGACAGAGAACCCGCCCGTGCTCAACTGGCTCGTCAAGAGCTACGACCACGTCTACATCGACGCCACCGGCCACGCGACGCTATCGAACGGCGAGGAAGTCACGTTCCAGCTGCTGCACTCGATTGATTTCCCCAAGGCGACGCCCCACCTGCCTCAGTTCTCGCGCGGCCAAGCGGCCGGCATCGCCTTTTGGCGGCAGGTCGACGACAACCTCGTGAGTATCTGGGCGCGTGGAGTGTTCACCGTGCCAATGGAACGCGCGCGCGGGCTCTTCGAGCCGGTGATCGGTGCCGCCATGTCCAAGTCGGTCATGAACAACTTCCACGCGGCGCAGATGAAGAAACTGCGCTGGACACTGTACCGGCGCCAGCAGGAGCGGCGGGGAGCCATCCCGACGCTCCAGCGGTCGGACTCGAGCGCTAGCGTTACTTTCCGCGGCACTACCAGTGGGGATAGCGACAGCAAGGTCTGCATTGTGTGCAGCAAGAAGCGCAAGATCCGCCGAGGCGACAAGTGCGAGCTCTGTGGCGACCACGTCTGCGGCCCGTGCACGATCTCCCACAAGGTCGCGATCATTGACGAAGACAACAAGCTGCGCTGGCAAAAGGTGCGCGTCTGCTCCTTCTGCATGGCCAAGGTTGTCAAGATGGACTCGACCGAGGCCGTCCGCATCGAGCTTGCTGCCGGCGAATTTGACAGGATCAATTAACCTGGCATCGCACGCAGTAAGAGTTGGAGGAGTAACGCTTTGAGCGGATTGGTGTCGTGTTGAATAGGTGTATCGATGGCTTACAGAGTGCTGTGTACATGAGTATGCGTGTAGTCGCGTCGGGTTTGCTCGTCAGGTGTGTCGTACAGCAATGAATCGACTTCGAGCTTTCAATTATACGAGCAACGACAGGCACATCTCTACGTGGCAAAGTTTATTTGCACATTGACAACGTTGCAATTGACTAGGACGAACACAACACAGCTCACAAAACATTTTAGCTAGCACTCAACTCATTGAACTCGAACTCCCCAGCACCCACTCGCCGGTCTTGCTCGCTTCAGCTGAACAGGCTGACGGACGACAGCGCCGTAGCCGAGGTGTCGGGCCAGTTGGTCCAGTCGACGCTGAAGAGCAGCGCCGACTCGCACGAGCTTCCGAGGCCGGCCGTGGTGATGTAGGCGGGCTCCCAGTAGTAGACACCCGCGCCAAGGCTGTTGGGCAGGTCCTCCAGGACGCCGATCACAGCTTGAGTCCACTCAATCTGGCCCTGCGCGCTCACGGGGTAGTTGGCGCTGAGATCGACATCCGAGCAGCTATTAGGGTAGTCGGTCTCGGCAATGTAGATGGGCTTGCCGTACGTGCTCGCCATGCTCGAAAGCGACGACGACAGCGCGTTGATCGTCGCGTCCGTGCTATAGAACGGGTAGAACGAGAAGCCGAAGGCGTCCACATCGTCCGTGGTGACAGTCCCCGTCGCGAAGAGCCCCTCAAAGAACCACGAGAGCGTCTCCTCCTTCCACCCGTTGTCCAGATGGATCATGACGTCCGGCTTAGACGTTCCAGCCGTCACTGCGTCGTCCACTCCAGCGCGGGCAGCGGCCCACAGAGTCGCGAAGCCGCTGAAGTCGTCGTTGTTGATCTGGCCGAGCGGATACAGCATGCCGTCCGTGATCTCGTTGCCCAGCGCCAGCATCGCGATGTCTACTCCGCCGTCCGTGAAGCTCTGGAGCGTCGACCTCACGTACGAGCGCAGTTCCGAGGCGAGGCTGTCAACCGACGAGCTGGACCAAGAGGACGGGATCTCCTGGGAGTCCGCATCGGCCCACGTGTCGGAGAAGTGCATGTCGAGGTAGATGCTGTAGCCAGCCTTGGAGAAGCGCTGCGCCAGCCCCAGCGTGTAGTTGAGACCGTAGCCGTCGCCCGTCCAGATGCTGTCATTGTCACGGGTTTAAACGGAAGTGAGAACGGGGCTAAACTCATTTTGGCCGCGACAACAGGGTCTTACCGGAGGCGCACGCTGTTCATTCCGCCGTCGCCAAGGATGTCTTCGATCGCAGCGGCCTTGCCGCTCGAGGTGTACCACGTCGCGCCTTGCTCCGTCTCCATGAGCCCCGCCGACGACAGATCGTGCCCCTTAACGAGCGCGTCGACGCCTGCAGTGGCGACGGCGCCAAGCGCAGCCAGAGACCCGACGAGTTGATGGCAGCGCATTCTTGCGGATTGCTTAGGCTCGTTCGGAGGAAAAGCGGAAATGCCCCTTGTCGAAGGAGAAGCCGAGCAGGGACAGTCGCCAGCTTTACTGCCCAGCTCGTATCGGCTCTCGACATGTTCGCCGAGCGAGCCATTTGGTCAGTGCGAGGAGATCGGCGGTGAAGACCAGCTGATGAGACAGAAGCGCCCGAAAAGAAGTTAATTTGCCAATAACTGGAATTAATGCCTGAGCTCTTCGACATACTTGCCTTGTACTTTGTAAGGTGAGTGAAGTTGCACCACCGCAATAGTACCATATGAAAGTAATTATTCCAAACTAACATGGGAGCGAAAAGGCTGGGCGCTTCATGCGGATCCTCTTGTGACCCAAACGGACCTATACACGACGCACGACTCACAGCTC
This sequence comes from Phytopythium boreale, assembly GCA_023338115.1. NCBI lineage: Eukaryota > Oomycota > Peronosporomycetes > Pythiales > Pythiaceae > Phytopythium > Phytopythium boreale. Next base: position 68,452 of record JAADYG010000061.1, on the reverse strand, counting down.
CGCACTGCAGGTCACAGAGGCAAAACTGTACCATGGTATGATACGGTTTGGAGCGCTGTCCAGCATAACAGCCGTGATGTGTCATGCTCAAGAGCCGCTCGCTCGTCTCGCATGATCCTAACCGTGCTGTGAATCACAACCCGTTTCCGTGATCAATGATCAAAAAGAGGCGGCACACAGTGCGTTTTTATCGTTAGACGCCCTCTTGACGCTGTCTGCGTGGCGCGGTTGGTGCGGGCCTCAAACATCTACACGCAAGGAAAAAGTCGAGTCTTGACAGCGACAGCTCGATGACCCGCGGGGTTACAGGTACATGTTGACGGACTCGAGAGCCTTGGCCTTGGTGTCGGGCCAGTTGGACCAGTCGACGTCGAAGAGGATCGCCGATTCGCACGGGCTGCCGAGCCAGCCGACCTTGATGAAGGCGGGCTCCCAGTAGTAGATGCCGACGCCCAGTCCGTTCGGCACCTCGTCCAGCACTTCGATGATGGCCTTGGTCCAGTCGATCTGGCCCTGCACGCTCGCAGAGATGTTGGTGCTTAGCTCGGCGTTCGGGCAGCTGGTCGGGAAGTCGGTCTCGGCCACGTAGAGCGGTTTGTTGTACGCGTTCGCCAAGGTCGTGAAGGACGAGTTGAGCGCGTCGAGCGTCGCCTCCACGCCGTAGAACGGGTAGAAGGAGAAGCCAAGCGAGTCCACGTCGTCCGGCGAGACGATACCCGTCGCGAAGAGCCCCTTGAAGAACCACATGACTGTATCTTCCTTCCAGCCGTTGTCCAGGTGGATCATGACCTCGGGGCGCGGAGTGCCAGCGCATACAGCGTCCTCGACACCGGCACGGGCGGCAGCCCAGAGCTGCGCGAAGCCCGTGAAGTCGCTCTCGTTCTGGTCGATCTTGCCGAACGGCCAGAGCATGCCAAACGTGATCTCATTGCCCAGGGACAGGATTTTGACGTCAACGCCGCCGGCGGTGAAGGCCTGAAGCGTCGAGTTCACGTAGGAGCGCACGTCGACCGCGAGGGTCTCGATCGATGAGTTGTCCCAGGCCGACGGGATGTACTGGGTGTGCCCGTCAGCCCAGGTGTCCGAGAAGTGCATGTCGAGGTAGATGCTCTGGCCCGCCGCCTGGAATCGCTGCGCCAGCGCCAGCGTGTAGTTGAGTCCGTACTCCTCCTCGGTCCAAATGCTGCGATAGCACACACAAACGCATTAGATACCCGCCGTCCATGGACCCTAGCATCTTCAGGGGAAAGTGATGAATACTGTGCAACGCATCGACTTACCGAAGACGCACGCTCTCCATGCCGCCGGACGCGAAAATGTCCTCGAGAGGTTCCTCCACTCCGTCGGGGGAGAACCACCGCGCGCCCTCCTGGACTTCCATGTAGGTGGCAGACGACAGGTCGTGGCCCTTGATGACTGCCGCGTCAGCAGTCACCATGGCGCTGGCAGCGGCGAGCAGCGGCCCGGCGAGGAACTGGCAGCGCATTGTTGGTACTGTAGGGAGAAACGATGATGCTTGCGGTCTTGGCAGGAAAATGCGAAGTGAGGAGAGGTGCAGGACGGGAGGGACACACTCGCTGAAGGAAGGTGGTGTGACTACAGCACACCGTGCTGTATGTACAATTTAAGTGTACGGTAGCGGGAAGAGGGACAGTAGGGCGATGACACTGTACTGCCTGTTGTGCACACCATGCGAAGTCGACGCGGTGTGTACTGTACATAGTGTGTTCGCTTGAAGCGACGGAAGGTGAGTGGGAGGAGCATCGGAGCCACTCGCTTGGTCAGACTCGGTGTAAACACTACGGTGCGTGGCGCACCCACTGTCGCGCACACAGCTGCTGCGTGTCCAAGCAACTCTCGCCTGGCTGTCGGAGGGTGGAGCAGGGCAGGTCATCAAAAAAGCAGCGCGTCGGTCGCAAACAATCCTGTGAGCAAGCTCTTCGCGACGAAGAGCTTGCTCACAGGATTGTTGCGTCCTTGGGTTCTGCTTGGTGCTTCACGATATGCTTACACTGAACACTGCGATGTACAGTACAGTCTGCCCCGGCAGTATTGACAACTATGGTATTCGATAACCCTGAATATTCTATCTAACAATGTTTTCATTCGTACTGTTTTCTGTTCACTGGAATACTATAAACTTTTGCAAATGATGAGTACGACTTGTCAATACTGCCGGGGCAGACTGTACTGTACTGTTCACTCCAGTGTCGACTGACTTGCTTGCGGACTGCGCTGTTGACTCCCCATCCTTGTGTCCCATCCTCCCGTCCCTTTTGAAGATCTCTGATCATGACCTGTCTATGTATGCCAAGTTGAAGGCAGACGCTATACGAAGCCACTGTTCGTTGTGCTCACTGTTCGACAAGTTGCCCTCGTTCTTGCAATGCGCAACGCTGCCTCACCCATCGTAGCACGAAAGACTGGAACGTCCATGCTGCCGCTCGGCCATCGCTTGAAGATCAGCATACACATCGACACCTTGTCCATTTGTATCAGACATAGAGACGCGCGCAACTTTCGGACGCATCATTTTGGGGCATGCCTGCCGTCAACTCTCCCAGCAGAGATGGACAACTGTACACTATAGCCCTAAAATCCGCGCACACAACCAAAAGCGACCGCCTGCCTGCGGCAGATGACGCTGGCCTCTCTTTGCGGTCCGCAACTGTTAGCTGCTGCAGAGTTACTGTGCCAAACCACGCGAGTCTGGAGCGTTGGGCATGAGTCTCTCATTGACCAGGAATCGAGGCGGCACACCTCAATGCATTCCAGTGTACTGCGCGTCACTCTGCAGTACTGAAGTTGTGTCCGCTGGCCAGTGCGCTGAGAACAGCTCCATGGAGTGCGCGACTGTCAAGGAAAGTGGACGACTCAGAAAACGTAAAGCTGGGGTGTATTTACAGCGCAGTGTACAGTACAGACTGCACTCGAGAGGATGCTTCCCGCCAGCATCCAGGAATCCTGAGCTCGACCTCACCACTGATGCCCTGTCTATGCGATATGCGTGTCAATAGACTGTAGTTGAAGCAGCGACTTCAACAACGCCACATGGCTCCCGGAGCCGTAGCCGCTCCGTCGAGAACAAGAATCAACACCCACAAAACAATTCTTGCAATGGTATTTTTTTCTCCCAGTCCAGTCCATTACATTACATTACAGTACTGTATCATTATGATCAGTGGTCGGGACGTGCCGGAATTCGCCAGAGCGGCGCGCACGATGTGCGGGACATTGCTGCGCGCTCACTCGCAAGGGTTGCAGATGAGCTGAGCGTGCATGGCGTGGTACTCTGATCCGGGTGAGCAACTCTGTTCACAAGACAGCGCACTGTTCGCGATAGCTGCGGCGCCAACAAAGCATGAGTGTTGCTGCTCCGTTCGATTGCAGTCAGCACAGTCAACGTCGCGATGTGCAGTTGCAGCAGCACGCATTTTTTGTGTGTAGCAGTTTTACGTCGCAGCGTGCGAATCGATCCTAGCTACGCGCCCATGCCTTGAACAATCTACAGGACAACGATTGTCCCAACATCTAAATCCACATCGCAGCGCTGCTCCGTACAACGACATGTTGCCTTCGTTCCTGCAAGATACTGTTCAGCAATCACAACAACATCCTCTCCGTCCATCTAATGGTGTACAGTGTACACTGTATTGGCATTCAACCGGATGAGTTGGGCACCTTGGCAACGACTTGAATGCACAACCACAAAATGCACTTGAAGATTTATGATGAACTCAATCGCAGGGCTTTGCATTTGAAGACGTATTGCAAAGGAACAGCGATTGAGGCGCCGTGCCTCCTCCACACTATCGCTAGCCGACTTCTCTCAGCTACGCGCTGCTGCACAACGCTGTCCACGGTACAGCTCCGTACTCCCTAAACATCAACACAACACCAGCAAAGCCGCGCCACTCGGAGGGACCTCCGCGTCCCTCTACTTAAACATGTTGACGGACGAGAGCGCCGTCGCCTTGGTGTTCGGCCAGTTGCTCCAGTCGACGCTGAAGAGCAGCGCCGACGCGCACGAGCTGCCGAGGCCAGCCACCTTGATGTAGCCGGGCTCCCAGTAGTAGATCCCGGCGCCAAGTCCGTTCGGCAGGCCATTGAGAACGCTAATGACGGCCTTGGTCCACTGGGTTTGGCCCGCGGCGCTGACGGGGTAGCTGGCGCTCAACGTGACACCCGGGCAGTCGTTCGGGTAGTCCGTCTCGGCGATGTAGATGGGCTTGCCGTACGTGTTGGCCATGGCCGTGAGCGACGACGTGAGCGCCGAGATCGTCGCGGAGGTGCTGTAGAAGGGGTAGTACGAGAAGCCGAACACGTCCACGTCGCTCGTTGAGACCTTCCCCGATGCGAAGACCCCCTTAAAGAACGCCGTGACCTTCGACTGGTACCATCCGTTGTCCAGGTGGATCATGATCTTAGGCTTGGTCGTACCGGCCGAGACAGCGTCGTTCACACCAGCGCGAGCGGCCGCCCAGAGCGTCGAGAAGCCGCTGTAGTCACCACTCTTGATCTGCCCGAGCGGGAACAGCATACCCGACGTGATCTCATTGCCAAGAGACAGGATCGTGATCTTGATACCCTTCGCAGTGAAGGCCTTGAGGGTCGTGCTCACGTACGACCGCAGACTCGCAGAGAGAGTGGTAAGCGACGTCTTGTCCCATCCTGAAGGCACCGCCTGCGAGGTCGTGTCGGCCCACGTATCCGAGAAGTGCATGTCCAGGTAGATGCTGTAGCCCTTCTTCGAGAATCGCTGGGCTTGCGCGAGCGTGTAGGTGAGGTTGTAGTCTCCCGAGGTCCAAAGGCTGCCAAATAATACAACAAGCAATGATCGAACAGATTGGTCAATTCATGACTCATTGTACACCAGGATCAGGGGCTCCCGACTCACCGGAGGCGGACGCTCTGCATGCCGCCGGCTCCAAGGATGTCTTCAAGGGTGGACTTTGTTCCGGACGTCGTGTACCACGACGCGCCCTCTTGCGCCTCCATGATACCAGCCGAGGACAGGTCGTGCCCGTAGACGATGGCGTCGACGCCAGTGGCGGTCAGGATCATGCTGGCCACGGCAGCAACCGCGCCAAACACACGACCAAAGCCCATTGCGTAGTAGGTTGACGAGAATGCAGGCAGGCAGTGCTTGATCCCCTTGGAAGAAATTGGAAAATGTGACTGCGCTTGCGGCGTGAATAGTGCGATAGATGCGAGATGGATACGATGGAGATTGCACCAGACGGAAGCGGAAGCAGGAACTCGCGAGGACGCACTGCAAACACGTTCGAGTGTTGACAAAGGCTGCGTGCCACACACTTCAACAAGATGGGCAGTTTCTCTGCCTCAGTGTTGTCCAGATTATCTTCGATTGTTCCTGCAGATCGGCGGCAAGGTGATCCCCTCCCCCATCGCCGCTGGAGGAAGTGATCATCACGTGCAGGAGAGAGGAGCGTCGCGCGAGAGCGAAGCAGTATCCTGGTCGCAGCGACGGCTCCGTTCGCTCGGACGCTTGCTGGCGCAGCCTGTGCTGCGCGCTCCCGTGCGGCTTGTGCTTGGTTCTGCCGAGCTCTGTCCTGTTTGCAGGGCAGTCAGTAGCGTTGATAAGAATACAATCGAATATACCAAAGTAGAAAGGATACTGTGATAGAAATGCCGTCGACATTAATCGTTGGTACAGTGAGATACATCGGATTAAACAATCTATTTGTTATCAGAATCTAACAAGTTGGCGTCAAGCGTCTCCGTTGAAGCGGTGGTCTGGCTCTGTTCGCAACTTGAAGTTGCAGTCGTCCGTGTCTCTCACGCTAATCGGACTTTCCACCTGTAAACAACCCTGGCGCGCGGATGCAACAGTGACCAATCAATCAACCAGGTGAACAGGTAGAGGTGCACTGCCGCGCTTGAAGATTGCTTCGAACGCATCATGCCCCTCAGGTTGAAGCCGAACAAGCCTTATTACAGTACAGTACAGTAGTGGTGCACGGACTGCGCCGCGGACTGATCGCAAAGCACCCGGCTGCACATCCTAGATGAGCTGAGCGACTGCGGTGTGGCGTAGCGCTGCTTCGACCGTGCTAAAGTACACTCTACTGTACGCTGAAAAAAAAAGTTTCGATCACAACCAGCAAAAGTGGAGATGCGTGCAAGTCGAATATGTTATATTCGTGTGGACTACACAAAAGAGCAAGTTATGTCAGAATGTTGGTCAAATGGTCATCAGCACTCGCATTCATTGGCATGCTTCGATCGTCGCGGACGGGCAAGTACTACAGTACAGGATATAAGGTCGGATCCCAGGCACGATTGATAAGCAATGCTTGTTTTTAGTCTCATCAAGTCGATGCAAAAATAGGTACAAGTCGATTGGATTTGAAGCAACCGGCCCCTTTTTGGGCTGGAGGCAACTACCATCAGTCGGTCGATCGCAATTGTTTCGAAGCGGTAGGAATGGTCCAGGCACGTCCAATGCTGCAACCATCTCGGGATCAAGCGACGGCGATGTTATTTTCAGCTTAGCACGGGAGCTCCAAGCCGACTCACTTGCAGTTCGCTGTCTATTTTGAGCGCAGCCTTGTCGAAACAGAGTAGCTCATTGTCGGAGCACAATGGGAGGACTTTCGCATCGGACGCTGCGCCCCGCAGCACAGTTTCGCCGACAACAATGCAGTAGTTTACAGTGTACAGCAAAGCGACGCCACGTCTGCACCTCGTCCAGCTCCACCTTCGGGACCGTCGGCCATCTTCAGGTAATAACAGCGACCAGCGCGCACCCCTCGATGTCCAAGCCGCCGCTCGCAAGTACCAGCGAGTCGCTCGCCTCTCTTCGCGCTTTGCGTCCTTCAAATCAGCGCGGACGGGGTCCGGGAGTCTAAAGGTGATGCAGGAACCATTAAGCATCCGAGTAGGTTCTCATGTCGACGTTCGTGCCACTCGCCCCACACATCGCCGGTCGAGCATCGGAGCGACCACGATGCTCAAGCCGCCGTCATTTCGTCAAGCTCGCCGCAGGAACACGGATTTCGCGTCGACTGCGCCCTCCGCTGCTCCGCCTTTGACCTACACCGCTGGCTTCTACGACGTCTTCGGCTACCTCGGAATCCCGATGGTGACTGCTTTCACCTTGTCAGCGATCGCGATGGTGTTCAGCGCTGTCGTGCAAGTCTATCCAGACGAGATCGGCAACCTGGCGTTGCAGACTCGGTCGCTGGATCACGGCGACTTCCTCATGTTCTCGCGGCCGTCGATGTGGATGGTCGCGACGTCAGCGCTGACGCTGCTGCTGTTCTCCATGGGATACGTCTCGCTGCTCGTGTTCATGTTCTCCTTCCGCAAGCGCTCGCTCATCGGTTCGATATCGCGACCACCGAGAACAGCGTCGCTGGCGCATCGATTGTTCGTGCGGTGCCTCGAATGGTGCAAGACACGCCTGCCATTCGTGAAGCGCGACGCCGCAGTTTGCCACGCCGACGAGCAAAGACCGAATGCGGCGCCTTCAATGAGACTGAAGCGGCTCAACTCGACGCGCAAGCAGGGGATGAGCAACCTCGTCTTCGAATTCACCAGCATAGAAGGGCTTTACCACGAGTACTATGTACGTGTTGCCGTGGTACGACTCCATTGACTTGGTGATTACACCTCAACCCGCTGGTACGGCATACAAGTTGCGATCTTCGACTTCCCCAAGCTCGTCTTCCAGACAGTCAGCATGGTCACGTACATGAAGAAGGGCTTCCCGCTCGCGCTCGTCATCTTCTTCGCGCTCCCGTTGGCATTCAACTGGATCATCTCGTTCTATCGGTTCCAGCGCCAGGCTCCAGACCCGACGCTCGTCGTCACGCGCATCTTCTACCTGTAAGTTGGTACAAGCTTCTTGTTGGATCGGCCACAACTGCGGGTACGACTGACGAGAGGGGTTCAGGTTCGACCTATTCTTTGCAGTATTCGCCCCCATCTTCGCGCTGTTGTACGCGTACTACAACTTCAGCATGGATCGCGACAACTTTGCGACTCGAGAGGAAGCAATCACTCTGGGGAGCTTCGACACTATCGCGAGGCTGTTCGCAGACCCTGTCCAAATCGAGGTGTTCCGCCAGGGGTTCTCGAATCTGCAACTGACCCAGCCGTACTACCTCGCGATCAAGAGCTTTCTCAACCTATTGGGCATCTACAAGTGGAAAAAGATCATCGTCCACCCGATCGCAGAGAACCAACGCCGGCAGCGCGTCGCTCCGGGCGCATCGACACACAGGGCAGCTCGACTGAACCATAATTCAAGGCGTCACCTGTTCCTGGGCGCTGTCATTTTCCTCTTCTGCTCCGTTGGGATCGCAGTTTACACTGTTGGAGCGGTGGCGACGAGCATTCATCGGTGCTCGCAGTTCCCCAAGTGCGCAGTCTTCTCGTACGTGTGGCATGCACGATCCGACCAAACATGCTCATGCATGGTATTCATCGACCGCGACCCAAAGCCTCGAACGTTCGAGCAGTGGATAAACGCGACTGATATCACCGAGCAAGTCCGGACGCTAGCAGCGGTAGGCAAGCTCGAGACGTTGCAAGTTATCAACCGTGCTCTGCCCGAGGTTCCTGAGGAGCTACGAGGCTGCCGAAACCTGAACACGTTGTAAGTAACCTCTGAAGCTTCCCGTTGAACACTGGGAATGGAGCGCTAACTGAGCTGCTGCAATGTTCGGCCTAGGATACTTCTATACACCAAGACGCAACGATTGCCAGAGTGGGCGAAGGAGTGGACGAACCTCCAATACCTGTACGTGCAATCCAGCTGCATTCAGCATGTAGAAAGCGGAGCTGGCCCTCATCTTAACGATGCACGCTCGCATTTCGTGATCATTGTTGTCGGTTGAGCAGCCACATCGAAGGCGACTTCATCCATTACCCGCTCCAGTATCTTCCGTACAACCTGTTCACCGAGATGCACCACCTTCGCTTCGTGCGCGTCAGTGGAGCTGCCGCCTTGACGCAGTTTCCCTCGCTGGCGGGTCAACACCAACTCTCAACCCTCGTGGCTTCGATCATCCGCGGACTACGAGAGCTACCGAGCTTGGACGACCTCACCGGGCTCAAGACATTGATCATTGCTGACGCTACGCATATGCCAGTGCTGCCGTCGCTCCAGAATCTCAAGAGCCTGTCGACTTTCACGCTCTTCCGTCGGAACGAAGTGTGCTGTAACGGGTACGCGACGGGATACTGCGACCTGACCAACTTCCAGTGCCTCAAGCGACCGAACGAGCCAAAGGTTGAGTGCGTTGACGCTCGGATGCCGGCGGAGGACCTGGCAGTGGTGAAGCGCGTTGACGGGTTCCTGTGCGGCAAGAACATCACGCAGGACATTGACGTGTCGGAGCCGACGCGTTACAGCACGGACGGGATCTGCGAGGGTGTCATGTATCGCGAGTGCTACCTGGATGGCGTTCGTGGGATCTGCTACAACGGTCGGATGGTGATCCATTGCGACGTGTTCGGCGAGTACGAGAAGATGCGTCGGCTGCAGATCGTGCGGGGCGTGGGCGACGCGTGCGACCCAGAGGTCGAGGCTTGGCTTGGCTGCCAAAGTGACGCGACCTCCACATGATCCACCCAACATGGCTACACAGATTCATCCAAACAAAATGAGCACTACCGTGATTTGTTCATGGTGTGCGTAAAGATCACTCGCAGTTGAAATGCGCAATCCAATTCTCCGCAAAAACGCTATTTTCCGGAATTAGGCTAAATTCTATCCAATCCCATTATCTCGTACTCGCTATTCCCCTGTTTGTTAAACACAATATGGTTGTTCATACAAATCCCAAGTGATTACTCCCCCGCCACCGCAAACACTCCGACGCTTTCTCAGAATGGAGCTCCCCGCCGCTCCCCACATTCCCATCCACCAAAGCGTCTGCAGACGCTAACGTATCAAGAGCCAACGAGCGCACCCGACACGGCAAGATGCTACGCACGCTCAGCAAGCGCCTGTTCCCCGCCCAGGCGCGCCGCGCCCTCCGCGCGCCCCTCCACAGCTCCGCCCTCGGTGCGCGCCCCCTCCCCCTCGTAGTGTTGAGTAGCGGAGCCTAACCGTGGACTAACGAAACGCGTGTGTCGCGTGTGGATCAGTGGCGCACGGCGACATGTCCGAGTTCGCGGGGAGCCCCACGTACGCTCCGCCGTCTCTCTGTTGCGTCTGTTTGCCTGCGGGCTATATGGACGCGTCACTAACTTATCTTCGGATGACTTGCGCAGGGTGCACATCAATTTCAAGCGCGCGGACGGGTCGGTGAAGCCGGTGGCGGCCAAGGCGGGCATGTCGCTGCTGCAGGTGGCGCACGCGAACGACATTGAGCTCGAGGGCGCGTGCGAGTCGTCCATGGCGTGCTCGACGTGCCACGTGATCCTGGAGGAGGGCGTGTTCGACCGGCTCGAGGAGGCCTGCGAGGACGAGGAGGACATGCTCGACATGGCCTTCGGGCTCACGGACACGTGCGCCTCGGCTCTATTGCTTTTGCATGGGCAAGATTACTGATTGTCCCTGTTGGTGTGCGCAGGTCGCGGTTAGGATGCCAGGTGATCGTGGACGAGAGCTTCGAGGGCACGACGGTGACGCTGCCCAAGGCCACGCGCAACTTCTACGTCGACGGCCACGTGCCCAAGCCCCACTAACTGCACCACGATCGACACGTGTAGACAACCGCGGATCAAGTCATTGCCACCCGCCTTGAGGCAGCGTTCGTGGACGTAGTTAATGCTTTGAGAACGACGATATGGTCTCGAGACGAGAGACGGCCCACCAAACGATATAAATAAGGAAACCACCTACCTACCTGTCTACCTACTGCCTAATGCATTCACACGATCGAGGAGCGCTCGGGGACGGCGGCCGCGCAATGGGGCGGGCTCTTGAGCTCTGCGCTGAGCTTGGCGTTGGGCAAGGCGTCGGCCTCGCCACCGACGGACTGGACGGCAGAGAGCGGCGCGACCGATGGCGTGGCCGTCTCGCTGGTTTGCGAAGGCGGCGCGCTCGACAGCGCGCTCGACGCCGTGTTACAGACGTACTCGACGGCGGCGTGGACGCAGTACACGTAGTACGACTCCTCACCGTTCGCGTTCGCGTTGTTGATGGCGAAGCTCTCGAGCAGGTGCAGCTGCGCGTGGACCAGTGGCAGGTGGCAGTGCAGCAGCACGTACGCGAGCAGCGGGAAGAACGTCTCGACCGAGAACTGTGTCGTGCCCAGCACCAGCGCCGCCTCGTGGTGCAGGATCACGACGCCGTGCATGAGCTCTTCCAGCAGGTCGCACGGCACAACGGTCGTCATACCGTTGAACGCCTCGATCGCGCGGACCAAGTACACGCGCTGCTTCCTGCTCTTGCTGATGCGGCGACTCGGAAGCTGCGCACGGATTTTGGCCGCCAACTCCGAGGGCACGCCCAGGCTCTCCATCTCCACGCCGCTCAGCTCCGCGCACTTCTTGCGCCAGAGCTTGTCCTTGCGCTGGCAGTCGCGGATCGCGCGCTGGTTGAAGCACAGCACCGCCACACGCGCAAACATCATGCGCTGGATGAACGCGTGGAGACTCTTGCTCACGTCGTTGGCCACGTCGAACTCGCGCCGAATCCGGTGCGTTACGCGCTCGATAAAGTCGACCAGTTGGTCCGGAGAAGGGTCTTGCAGCCACTCCGCGCGTCGAGCGTGCCGCAAATGCTGCTTGGCGTCGTCCACACCCGCGTGATGCGAGTTCCGCGCCGCTCGAGGCCCCACAAACTCCTCGTCGAGCTTTTCTTCGCTGGCCGCCAGCACGTCCTGGGACATCTGGTTCATCCACTGGCAGACGCGCGACTCCGTCGCCGAGAATATGATGTTCTCAAAGTGCGCTTGCGCGATCTCCCACCAGTCCGGGCGGCACATGAGCTCGTTGTAGTCCGAGTAGAAGTCTTCGCCCGCAAGAACGTTGAGGATCTTCTCCACTTGAAGCTCCTGCAGCGCGCGGGAGGTGCTCATGATCGACGACGCCGTAGTGCTCGATATCTCCGACAGCGCGCCCTCCAGCGAAGAGGTCGACGGCGGAGCGGCGACCGACGACGAGGCCGATTCTTCGCGCGAGTTGAGCTGCACCAAGCGGTACCAGCTCACGGCCTCGAGCAGCTTGCGCAGCATGGCGCTCTTGACGCGCGGGCGGTCAAAGCAGTTGTTACCATTGTTGATCTTGGCGTGCACCAGCGCCTCTTTGCGTTTGATCATGCGCGTCCCGAGCAGGTCGACTTGTTTGCGCAGCAGCGCGTACTTGACATCATTGCCCAGCATCGCGTCCGCCGTCTCGAACGAGTCCAGCTGCTTCTCCGTCAGCTCCAGGTCCGGGTTGTGTGACGTCACGATCTGTAGAATGCCCGCCACATGTCGGCGGTGGCGCTGGAGCTGGTTCAGCGCGCGGTTGTGAACAAACACGGCGAGCCGCTCGTACAGGAACGAGAGCCCGTCCGACGGCGCGATCATCGACGTGCGCGCGCCGCACAGCAAGTTCCACACGGGGTTGGGCTGTTTTGACGGACTGCCGCCAGCCTTCTTGATCATCCGCTGGGCGGTTCGCGATAGCTCGTGCTCCATCGCGAGGCGCGAGTCGATCTCCATCAGACTCTCGCGGAGCTTCACGCGCAGCCGGCTGCTGCTGTTGCTGTGGCTGTCGCTTGATGACGACGGTGTCCGAGCAGCGGCGGGGCTCTCGGCGTCCGAATGAGACAGCGAGCCCATCGGGCTGAGCTCGCTGCCGCTGCCCCCGCCCTGTGGGTTCTCCATCGACCGCCGCCGCCGCCGCGGGTGGCCGGGCAGCGCATGCCGCTGCGCGTCGTGGTGCTGCCGAACGTCGCCGCTGGCGTATGGGACGGGTACAAACTCGTCACCGGTGCGGTCGCTCGCCGTCCGCCGACGGCGCAGGCGGTCCCACGCGGCAAAGCCCGAGCCGGCCGTCGCCATGTTGCTGTTCCGGGGCACGCTGCACCTGCGTCTCGCATCCGGCACGCCGTTGTCGTCGACCGTGTTCATGTCCAGACAGGAGGACGTGGCGTGCCAGAGCTTGGACGGATCCAGATCGTCCGCATCGACAGCGTCGACGAGCGCCAGCATGGCTTCTTCGCTCGTGTCGGTCGAGCAAGAGTACGCGAACGAGCCCGCAAGCCGGCCAGAGGGCGCGCGGCGGGCCCCATAGCCCGCATTGTGCCCATGCCGCGTGTTAAAGTACTTGAGTTCACTGTCGCCGTCGCTGTCTGGGTCGCTGTCGTCGTCGTAGCCGCAGCACGTGGCGCCCAGCGTCGTGGTGGGCACGCGGTCTGTGGGCGAGCACATGACCTCGTAGAAGGAGCTGGCGCGCGGGCGGCGCGGGGGCGCGGGGCCGTAGAAGTTCTCGATGATAGGGTACGAGGCCCAGTCGGGCGCGATCCAGACCGAGGGTGCGCCCGCGCTGGGCCGGACGCCCGTCAACTGGTCGCGCGAGCGGCGGCGCGGGCCTCGCGGCGGCGACTGGGTCGTCGTGTCCACGACCAGCGCCGGCCGGTCCTCTCGCTTGGCGACGCTCGGGACGGCCGACGAGCCCGCATCTGCTGGGTGCTGGCCAACGCCCATGCGCACAGACGTGGTGGTGCTGGTGGTTTCCGGGGAGGAGAGAAGAGTGACGCTCGCCATTTCCAAAGCGTCGCGCAACCCGAAAGATCGTCACTAACGCAGCGACAGACGCGCGCGGGGGAGGCAGCAGACGCGTCAAGAGGCCACCTGCGCGCCCTCCGTCCGTCCGTCTGTACTGGAGGTCGGGTCGAGCGCTGGAGCGGCGCAGGGAGAGCGGAGGGGAGGCAAGGGGCGGCCGATCCAATGCCGCGGGTGTGGGGCCGCTTCTCTTTTTTGTTCTTCTTTGCTTTCTTTTTGGGCTGGAAGTGCGGGCGGGCGGCTCAGAACGTCCTGAGCCGCCGTTCGAGCAACCTTCACGCGACATTTTAACTGAAATTTTGTTAAACGCGAGCAAAAAAGTGGGAAAGTGGCGAAATGGAAGGAAAATTGACGGGTTTGGGTGAATTTTTGCGCCGACAGACGATCTTCGAAATTCCAGACGGTCGCTGGCGTGGGCGCGGTATAAGAAACGTATGACCAAATGCATCGGCGAGCGTCTTTGTTCGGCCGCGCAGATGCGGATTGCCACCCCACGCGCCAAAAGCGTCTGAATGCCGACCGCATCTGCAACGGGGCGTCACGACGCGATGCGCGCCACGGATGCGGCCTCGAGCAGCAACGTCCACCGAAGCGCTCCGGCCGCCACCGCACAGTTCAGGGTCCCCGGTTTTCCTGCGGATACCCAGCACTGGACGTATTTTTCACTACGCTGTTCGCACGGTTGAAGCTGCTCAGGTCCAGCCGAATCCCACCGTTTTTGACACTTTTATATGTATTGGTTTAGGGGAATCATGTTGAACAGTGCTTCAACCCTACCGAAACTACAGTAAAAATAAAATAAAATGTTTTTTGTACTTTATGGTTCTTTCAAGAGGCATATGGAGTCAATGTACTGGTTTAAAGCAACATTTTGCATCAGTACTATCGCGAAAAAAGGAGCATATGTACTGCTTTACCTACACGTCCCATTTGCAACCAAAGAGGCACGCCCTCCATGACCGGGTCCGTGGTGTCGCCGCCGGCATTGGCGCCCTCAGCGCCCGCCGACGCGTCCGTCGCTGGCTCCGCGACCGACGCAGACGTCTGCGCGTGCCGCCGCTTCCTCCGCGCGCGTTTGGATGGCGTCCACGCGTACTTTACGCGCGCAGAGCGAGCGGACGAAGCCGCCGAGTCCGCGGACGCCGCCGCTTCGCCGCCTGCGCACTCGCCGGCGTCTACCGACTCGTCGCTCGTGGCGGCGGCGGCGCAGCTCGAGATGCTGTTCGAGCGCACGGTGCGCTTCGGCGAGAACCAGTCCGGGCTGCTGGTGGGCTCGGTGGGCGGCGGCACGCGCGCCACCGTCTCGCGCGCCCTGCGCCGCCTGCGCGCGCGCCACGGCGCGTTCACCACCGTGTACCTGAACGGCGTGCTGCTGCAGAACGAGCTGGAGGCGTTCAAGGAAATGATCGCGCAGCTCTCGCGCTCGCAGGCTGTCAAGCACCCGGTCGGTCTCGCGATGAACGTCGGGTGAGGCACCAGGAATTACTATGTGCTAACGCGCTCTCTCCGTCGTGACGAACAAGCAGACGCTGTCGTACTGGACCATGTACGAATACTTGCGGTCGCTGCTCGTGGCGGAGCGCCGACCCGTGCTCGTGCTGCTGGACGCGTTCGAACAGTTCGCGGTCGCGAGCAACAACGCCAAGCAGCTGCTGCTGTACAACCTGCTCGACTGGCTGCAGTCCAAGGACGTGCGCATGGGCGTTCTGGGCATCACGACCGACTTTAACGTCGTGGACAACCTCGAGAAGCGCGTCCGGTCCAGGTCCGTGGCGGCCTGATGCACCGATATACTGTATGCAGTCCACGAACTGAGACTCAGCTGTGCTCACCGCTCTGTTTTCTACAACTTGCACAGGTTCTCCAACCTGCAGATCGTCATGGAGCGTCCGACGTTCCCGCACATCCAGCGGCTGCTGGTCGACCACCTCACGCTGCCCACCGCCGACAGCTCGACAGACGATAGCAAGAATGATGAAGACGCCATCGTACAGACGCTTCGGGAGCGGAGCCTGTCACCGGCGTTCGTCGAAGCGTTCAATGCTCGCGTGCGTGAGCTACTGCTGGCATCGATTCCCAAGAGCGCGTTGCTTGTGCGGCTCGAGTTCGACTTTGACATCGGCAAGCCAGTCGCGTTCTTCCTTCGGCTCGCAGCGACCGCCGTCAGCTTCCTGTCGGGCGATGAACCGATGCTGACACCCGCGCACTTCTCGCGAGCCAAGCACGCGCTCGAGCCAGACCACCAGCTCGCGGTGCTTAAGACAATTGGCGAGCACGCGCTGGCACTGCTGGTGGGCATGAGCCATCTGGAGAAGGAGGGCAGGCGCGTGGTGACGCTCGAGATGGTATACAAGCGCTGGGAGCAGTTCCACCGCACGCACGACATGCTGCTGCAAATGCCGACGCGCAGCGAGGCCCAGCACGCTCTCGAGCACCTGCTGCGTCTCCAGCTTGTCGACGACGCAGGCGACGCGTTCCGTATCGGACGGGCGAGCAAGCACGCCGCTGCGGAGGCGCTGCAGCCCGAGTACCGCGCCGTCTACTCTAACGTACCGCCGCGGTCGCTTGAAGGAATGATCCGCAACCGCAGCATCGTGTGCTCGACCGTCATGAGCGAGTGGGCACTCAACGGCGGCGGCGCCACCGCCATATAACGGGTAAGAATGAATATGGGACGCGCTGAAAATAGACCAACATGCTCGGAGCAATGGCTTGATTGGGGGAGGAGTGTTGGCAGTCAAGGCGAACGATCGACACAGGCCGCACAAGGTCAGTGTCGACATGGAGGCGGCGCGCGATGGCGCGTCGTCCGTAAGGAGGAAGTATCTAGTCGGCCACAACAATCCACGCGCGACGTCCATCTTGGATTACATGTATGCGATGTATTATACCTGCTCGTTGGTGTTGAGAGTGGGTGGGTTGCCTACTTGTGGCTGACCCGTGACCTTTACACGCTTGACAGCCATTTATCGTCCAAGCTACTGCGCAACGTACGTCATGGACAGCCACTTGAGATCGCCATCAACCCACGGGCAACGAACCACGTACGTCGCTATATTCCAAGCTGTCGAGCAGTCAAGAGCGTGAGGAGATCTAATGGTGTTTACCTTGAAGCGCCCACCGCCTCGCAGCAGCCAACAAGCTAGCGACGGCGGCGATATCTTCGCGAGTCGACCCAGTATGGTCGTGTCGCCTCGTTCCGCTCGAGGCGCCGACAAGCGAGTTCCATCGCCGAAGTCGAAAGCCGCGCCGCTGTCAATCGAGAGCCCGCAAAGGAGCGCCGCCTTCCTCCGCTATGGGCGCACCGTGCGCTTCGTCGCCGACGACGGCGGCCTTCTTCTCATCGATACCGATGGATCGATGAAAAAGGCCCCGCTGACACTCGGCGCGGATCCGCGCACTCTGCTCACGGTCTTCCCGAGCGACATGCTCGCTGTCGGCGCGGCCTCCAAGTGCGTTCGAGCCGGCGAAGGCGTCTTCCTCGCACAGGGCGTCGCGTCCGTGTACGTTGCGCACAGCGTGGTGCACGCGGATGCACGAAGGATGCGGGTTCAGTCGAGGTCCGAAGCTCAAGTCGACGAACCACCGGACGGACTCGAGAGGCTGAACGAGGGTGGCGATCGGCATTCGTCACAACAGCAGATAACCGTATGGAGCCTCTCAAAGTTCGTGGACTCGAGTCCATTCACACCTGGTCGGTCGTCGGACGCTAAGGTGACACTTCGCTCGCTTGACGAGGAGTATTTCCCCCACGGCGCTGCTCTCGAGATCCGACAAGGTGGGCGAGTCGTCTGCTACGAGCCAAGGGAGCCTGTGACTGCGCGAGAAGCACCAATGGCTGTAGCGTCAGCGTCTGTCCCCACATCTGGCATCCACGAACAAGCCCCGCTTTCGGGCTTATCAAGCGAAGACGATGGCTCATCAGGGTTTCCTGCTGCGTCCACGGCGGAACTTTGGCTAGCGGAAGCGCGTCGGGATGACGCGCATTCTCGTTGCGCTCGCGGTGATGGTACGACTTCAGTCGCAACTCGTTGGCGACTCGTAGACGTTGCGGACGAGAAGAAGCAGACGAAGCGACAACGCTCTCTGGCAACTTGCAAGCCAAAACTCGACCGCAGACTCGGGACTCCCAGCGCGAGACACGTGACCACAGCAGATTCATCAGCTTCTTCCACCAGGTCATCTATCGGCAGAATCTCCACGATGAATGCCCTGGAAACGCGTCAGGCGGAGATCACCGAGCTGGAGGAGCGACTCAACCGCGCGGCGCGCATCATTGTCCGCTTCCTGCGGCGCATTTGCATTGACGAAGCCGCGAAGAAGCGTATTTCCGACTTCGCGCTGTGTAAGCGGCGCGAACTACACCGCCTGAGGCTTACTGCCATCGGAAGCCATGAGAACCAGCAGTCCGGGCTGACGGTAAACGAGCAACTGCGTATCCTGCGCTGTTACAAACCCGGCGTGTACGCGTCCCACCCGCTGCTGATGCCGCCGCTGAACACGTCGCCGCAAAAGGCCGCGGCCATGCGGTAGATGCAACGCAACCGCGAGCGCTCGCAGCAGGAAAAGTCCGCGCGCATCAGCCACGAGCTCGCCTTTTTGCGAGGAACACACGTGGGCAGCGTGTTGCGCGTGCGCCCTGCCACAAGCAAGTAGTCATCAGGCGGTGAAACATCGGTTGGGTCGTGGTAGAAGGCACAGAGAACGAAATTGGTCTTCGCAGCGTTTTCATTAGCGGGGTCCTTGTGCCCTTCAATTTCGTCGGCCTGCTTGCATCGGCCTCCTTGCATCTGCCTGCTTGTATCACAACGACAGGAATTGCCAGTGGCTATTGACCATTGCTCCCTGTCGCTGAAACCCCATTGGATATCGACTTACCTTCCTCGATGCTCGTCTGACCATCTACGTCTCACAGCGAGCAGACGTGGCTTCGCTCCACCGCCTCGACTAACTGCGTCCCAATCAAAAACCAACCCGTCGCGCCATCGATCGATCCGACGGGAGCTCGTCTTGGCACGAAGTGGAACGGAGCAAAGATCCTAAGCAGCACGCCCGGGGCCGCCTTGACGACGTCGACAGTGTGTGGCGACAACACTATCTGCACTCGTTCCGTACGATCGGGGCAATCCTCTTTGACATCTGGGGTTGTCGAGTGGATGGAGCACTCGAACGTGTCGCGACTGGACCGTGCAGGCTCGCGAAGGCACACAATGACGTGGCCTCGCTCCTGGATTCTCTCGACAGCGTTCGCAGAGCTGCCTCCGTGCTGCGCCAATAAGCTCTGGCCATCCGATCGCAGCAGCGTCAAGTCGCGGTTCGTCCGTCGCACGGCCTTGCGCACTGACTCCCCAATGTCTCCTCGCAGCTTGGACAAAACAGTGTCACCTTGCTTGTGTTTACGGCCAGCGTGGGCCTCGTTGGGTCTCGACGGGGAGAAAATTTGAGGTGAGAACGGCTCCGCTTTCATTTGCTGGTCCGTGTCCAGGATCGCGTCGTTCTCTACGGGCGACTCGGGGCTCCCTGGCTACAGTAACGGGATGGATCGAGACATAGATTAGCTAACGATCACGAGCTCCGAGAACTACATGGAGGCACCTACTTGTGAGTGTGCGCCAGGTGAATCTTCAGTCTTTTGCTGGGACAGCATCGTCGCTCGATGCAATACTTCAGATAGACGCGACTTCTTCGCTACGGACGATAGCGCCGCCGATTTCATTTGAGAATCATCGCCGTCGCCGTTCAGACTCGGCCGCGCATCCTGTAGCATTGATGACGCGGACCTACGACTACCAGTAGGCAAAGGTGGATGCGGAAACAGTCAGACCCTGTAAGCATGTCGAGAAAATGACTAAGAGGATAGTGACGACCAAACGCACCGAGTGCCGCCCGCGTCGCTCTTGTCCAGTCGCCGCCGGAGGATGGCGTTAAGAGACTTGCGGCGGTTCTGGGCGTCCTTGGCCGACGGTTTGCTGCTTCGCGCGCCCCACCGCGCCGGTCGTGAGTCGGCCGACTCGAAGCTCAGCCTCTTTGGGGGTCTTTGCTGCTGCTTCGCGCTCACTCGACGGTCTCTGGGGCGTTCCCGCAGTGATAGAGTCGATGCCTTGGCTATTGAAGTCCGGGTTTGGCTTGCGTGGCGGTCTTGTGTACCCGCAGGCTCGGTCGATCGCCCTCTGGTCTCTACGAAGCTGTCGGTTGAACTATAGCCGTCTCCAACCTCGTTAGCGCTTGGCGACGACACTGAGCGCAGCGGAGGGGGCGCCTGTAGCAGCGACGCAAACGGGTTCTCGTCCTCAGACTCGTCTCCTCCTCCTCCTTCGTCGCCGCTCCCATCTGATGTCCGCCATGATGTCCACCATTAAAAACCTCGCTACTACCACCGCATCACCAACGAGCGCCGTACCGAGATGAAATAGCGGCTCCTGGTGAAAAATGCCCTTTGGATGTGCGAACACACCGCCGCTGTCCCCGCGAGCCGGCCCGGTGTCCGCGTCGGATGCTGTCGAACTGCTTCCCGGCGCTTGAACCGGTCGGCGCTGCGGCTCGGGCGAGAACAGCAGGCTACGCGCGCCCGCGTGCTCCGCCAGGTCGCGGTAGACCACGCGGTCTTCTTCCTCAAGGCGGTCCTTCGCACGCTGCGCCGCCGCTTTGTCGCCCGCGCACGCGCCATCAGCGTATCGAGCGTCCCGCATTTTTTGCTTCTTCCGCGTCACTTTTTGGCGCCAACAACACTATCGCGGCGGGAACGACATAACTCATTATAGTGACATCAAGTTCAGCACAGTGACTAATCGTTGCAATGCAATAGATTGAGTTATAAAATGGTGAAGTGGCTACATGCAGCCATCCTGGTCGCTTCAACTCGAAAGTGTAGTGACCGGCGCTCCCATTCTCCTCGACCGCCAACGCTGCGGTAGCAATTAAACGAGACAGCCAAGCCACTTCTCGATGGAGGGGTCGCACGTGGGGCCGACGCTGCGAGCGATCTCGAGCCGGCGCATGGCCTGATAGTCGGGGATTGTCACGCAGTTGACGACCTGCATGCGCGAGTTGAAGCACATGCCCGTCTTGCCGTTGAGCTCGCACTGCTTGTACATTATGCTGCCGCACAGCCCGTCGGTTGAGTACGCGGTCGGCTCGAGCTTCATCAGGTCGATCGTCGCGTTCTTGGGGCAGTACTTGCCGCCGTGCTCGACGAGCGTCGCGTTGTCGGTCACCGAGATGCGTTCGTCCGTGCATTGCACGGATGGCTCGCCGGTTTTCGGGCTGCACGGGTACTCCGTCAAGTCGCACTCGCCCGTGATGAACCCGTTGCAGCACGCTGGAATCCGGTACCGTAGCGAGATGCTCTTGATCCTGCCGAGCGGCGCGAACGATGGCAGCGTCGAGACGTGGGCGGCATCCACGATCGTGAGGATGTTGAGATGGCTCAGCCCTTCCAAGCTTGGAAGTTCAGTGAGCAAGGATCCGCCGGCGATGGCGAGGTACTGAAGCTAGTGGAGCTTCGAGAGCGACGGGATCTTTGGCACTTTGAAGATCGCCCCATGTGGAGGAACGTCAGGTGCGGGAAGTTGTCGAACATGCCGTCGGGCAGCGCCTGCAGCCGCTTACTGGGAAGTCACCTTCGTAGTGACTTTGACACACAACATAACAGATTTCAGTTAGCACAGGCTCCCTTTTGCCACCGATGCAGTCCACTTACAAGTACTCGAGACTGGAGAACTCGGTGATCCAGTCGGGCAGGCGTTCCGTCTTGGTGTAGATGAGGATGATCTGCTCCAAGTGCTTGCAGTTGCGAACCGAAGACGGAAACTCGGGCACCGCGCGGTTGATGATCTGGATGATGCGCAGTTCGCCAGCAACAGCAAGCTCCGACAGGTGATTCGTCGTGTCGACCGGGTTGTTCCACTCGTCGAACGTGCTGGGCGCGACTTGTCGGTCGACGAAAATGAGGCACGTGCAGTGTTGGCTGCCGACGTTCCACTGGTAGCTGGCGATGTCGCATCTCGTGTACTTTTGGCACATTTTGTGGGTCGAGTCGGTCGCAATGATGGAGTACGTGAAGCTTGCTGTCCCTACGACCAGGAAGACCGCGGCAATTATCAATTTGGGCCAGTCGCGCTTGTTGCTACGCTCTGGCTTGACCGCAACGGATCGAAGCTCCTCCCCAACTCCAGCATCGGCTGCCATTGTCGCTGGAGCGGCAATATACGCGCCGTGTTGTTGGGTCAAGGCAATGCTGGTAGATACCGAACGACTGCGGCTGTTGTGCATGAGCGCGACGGTGATCTTTCGCCACTTGTACAGCGAGAGCAAGTTCAGAGCCGACTTGTAGAAGAGCGTGCTGCCCGAGGTGATCTGCAGGTAGTGGAACGCGTTGCAGAAGCTTGAGATCTGCGACGGACTGCCAAAGGGCCGTGCTGTATTGTCGTACGTTCCCTTGGGCAGCATTTCCAGCCGGGGCGCGAACGCTGCGCGGTCAAAGTCGAAGTTGTAGATGAAGTAGACCAGCACCGTCAATGTCGCGAACACTGCGAAGAAGAGGTCGAACCTGCGGTGCACAGGATTAATCAGGTTAGCGTGGACCTAGGAACTAAAAGTGCCAGGAGCGTGAAGCATACCCGTAAAAGAGGCGGGCGATCACGAAGTGTGGGTCCTCGTGGATTCGGTGGTACCGATAGCAAGACACGAGCCAGTTGGCGAGCAGCAGCACAGAGTAAAAGTAGATGAGCGCCGTCGGAAACCCGCGGTCGAGGTAGGTGATCAGCGTCGTGGTCTGGAAGATGAGCTTCGGAACATCTAGCGCCGCATTCTGCACAGCACGGAAGTCGGAGTGAGTAGTCAATGGCGAGCATGGACGACTCACTATCGCTCGACAACGTCAACCGCGGCCGGAGTAAAACCTACATAGTAGTGGCGTTGGAGCTGCGTTGGGTTCGTGATCTGTCGTGTCAGCCACGCAAACATCTCGGTGCGTTTCTCGCGTCGGCCACGATCCCCAGCGTCCGCTCGAGCAATCTGCTGCGCCTTCGTATCAGAGGAAGAGACAACGGCGGAGGAGTGACGAGCGCGGCGAAGGCCAACGACCATGTAGACCGCCAGTGCGAGGTAGCCAACGGCAATCAGCGCTAGTATCACGACGCTGGACGCGACGATCGGGATGTCGGGTTTCGGCAGCAGCCAGAAGTCGCCGTTGTCAAACTCGGCCGTGTGCATGATCTTGTTGGCCATCTCGTTTGGATAGACTTGGATGACGGCAAGCACGAGCGTCCAGAGAGCCGAGAAGACGAACACGACGATGGAGGTCACGCCCAGGTAGCCAAACACGTCGTAGAAGGACGTAACCTGGCTTCGCATGGCCTCCACAGTAACGAACGAGGCGTGCTTGGAGGACTGAACGAGGGCTACTGCTCCGGCGGAGAGGGGCAGCATCGTGTGCCGTCTTGTCGCTGGGTTGGGGGCACTGTCGACACAATTCGGCCGAGCAAAAGCATCGGGCGGGGTGCTCTTTCGCGACCGTACATTGTCCGTTGCCAAGACGAGGGTAACCACCGATGCTATCGCCAACGGAGAAGGCTGGGTCCCATCCGTGAAAGGCGCCGCTCCGTTATCGGCCTCACCTCGGGGGGTGGTCGTGCCTTGGGCGTCGCTGGCGTTCGGATCAACCATCCCCGTTGCTTCGGTCGGTTGCGATGTCGAAGTTGGCACACTGCGTCGAGACGGGCGAGCTCGAAAGTGAGGTTCCATTGCGGCCAGCGTTCGTGATGAACTGAGAGCAGGAAGGGAGGCGAAAAACCACCGCGCGGCCTCAAAAAATATGCGTGCTAGCGGTTTTGGCCACTCGCCGTTGTTCTGTTCTCCCAATATACTCCGAGACACGCGCTGTCCGTTGCCTCCGCCCCTACAAACTGACGAACAGCCAGGATTCCCTCTATCCTGACGCCAAAGGAGAGAATTCAGCTCGATGATGGACAGCCGAGCCAGGTCTCGACAGTTGGATCGCACGCGTCGCCCACGCCGCGCTCAATCTGCAGCCGCCGGAACTTTATGTACTCGGGATTGGTGGTGCAGCTGATCACCTGTAGGCGCGTGCTGAAGCAGATCCCGACGACACCGTCGATCGCGCACTGGCGGTACATGATGCCGCTGCACAGACCGTCCGTCAAGTACGCAGTCGGTTGGAGCTGCTTGTTGTCCACTGTCAGGTTCTTGGTGCACACGGTCGCTCCGATCCCCGCCAGCTTGTCTTTGTCGATCTCTGGCATTCGCTCTAGTGTACACGTGACGTTGGGCTCATCTGGACGCGGAAGACACTGGAAATCGGTGAGGTCGCACTTGCCGGTCACGAAGCCGTTACAACACACGGCGTTGCGCTTGGTGAGTTCCATCTTTTCCAGTTTGTGAAGCGGCTGGAAGGATGGCAACACTGGCACGTGCAGCGCGTCGACGATGCTGAGCGAGCGGAGATGGTCGAGTCCGTGGAGATCCGACAGCGCCGTCAACGAGAAGAGCCCCGTCAGCGCCAGCGACTGGAGCGAGTGCAGCTTGGCGAACGACGGGAGGGCTGGCACGCCTGCCATACCGCCGAGGCGAAGGAAGACGAGGTGAGGCATGCCTGAGAACGCGTCCGTCGGGATCGACTGCAGCGTGCGGTTCGTGTAGTCGGCCTCGATGTGTCTGTGTTGTTATACGCGATGTGAGTGAGCACAATAATCTGCGCCTTATCAAGCAAGCAACGGGCACTTACATGTACTCCATATAGGAGAAGCCCTTCATCCAACCGGGCAGCGCCGTGGTCTTGGTGTACATGAGGATCAGTTGTTCGAGGTGGTGGCAGCGTCGAAGCGCATCCGGGAGCTCGGAAAGAGCGCGGTTGATGACTTGCACGATGCGTAGTTCGCCTGCAAACGCCAGATCGGAGAGCTCTGCAGTCGCATCCTTCGGGTTCTCCCACTCCGCAAAAGTCGCCGGTCCAGGACGGCGCTCGACAAACATGAGGCAGATGCAGTGGTCCCAGCCAAGGTTCCACTGATAGCTCACGACGCCGCACTGCTCGAACTTGCTGCACAACCTGGTGGTCGACGTTATGGCTACGAGGGCGTAGACGAGGACGGCCGAGCCGGCGACCAGGAACACGGACGCGAGCAGCACCTTTGACAGGGTCCGCTTGCCGAATTCGTGCCTCACTCGTTGAGTTACCGCCTTTGTGAACTCGCTGACCGACCCCGTGGATCGCTCTGCCCTATCGGCGATGCTGCCATGCGACTGGGAGCGACGGTCTGGCTGGTGGATTCGCTGGTCGTGCTCAGCACGATGAGAATGCGCCGTCTCCAGCTCAAAGGTGTGCGCCAACGTGACGATGATCTTGCGCCACTTGTACAGCGACAGCACGTTGAGCGCTGATTTGATGAGTAGCGAGCTGACCGACGAGAACTGCAGGTAGTGGAAGGCGCTGCGGAAGCTCGAGATCAGCGCTGGGTCGCCGAAAAGCCTCGCCGTTCGCTCAAACACCGAGTTCGTAAACGCCTCCTGCCGTGTCGCAAAGACCGCGCGGTCGAACTGGAACGTGTTGACGAAGTACACGAGCACCACCAGCGTCGCGAACACGGCGAAGAAGAGGTCGAACCTAAGGGTTACAGGAGTGAGTACAGATAGCGACTCGAACTCCAGCAGAGCACCATGCGTACATGTAGAAGAGCCGCGGCACGATCAGGAAGCGGTCGACGCGGTAGCGCTGGTAGCGGTAGAAGGAGGCCAGCCAGTTGCCCAGCAGCATGAAGAGATAGAAGTACACGAGGGGCAACGGGAAGCCCAGGCGCAGGTACGTGATGAGCGTCGTCGTCTGGAAGATAAGCTTCGGCAGATCCAGCACCGCATTCTGCGATAGCCAGCAACATGAACGACACAGAGTGAGTGTACTGACGCCTACAGTCCACGAACTGGAAGCCGTGAACGTTACCATGTACTCGCGCTTCTCTCCGGTGATCATAGCTAGGTTCCGCACAAACTCGAACACCGCCCGCCCAGTCTTCTGACTCCCAAGCTTCACGGCGGTTGGTTTGTCGTGGTGCGACACTGGCGCGACCTTGTCTACTGAAGTCCCGGGCTTTGTGTGGGTCTCGCGTCGTAGCTTCGGCACACTCCGGCACGAGAAGTAGAGCATGAGCACCGCGAGCGCGACGTAGCCGAAGCCGAAAAGCACCAGGACCGCAACGGAGCAGCCCACAAGCGTTCTGTGCGGCTTGGGCAGCAGCCAAAAGTTGCCATAGTCGAAGCTGGCCGTGTCCATGAGGCTGTTGGCCACCTCGGTCGTGTAGACCTGGATCACAGCGAGCATGAACGTCCAGGCAGCCGAGAGCAGGAAAACGATCAGCATGGGTACGCCCAGCCCGCCGAAGATGCGGTAGAACCGGCTGACGTCGTCCGCCACAACACCGACGAGCAGCGACCGACGAGGCTGCGGCTGGGGCGGCGTCCGTTCCTCCAGTGGCGGCACGTTGGCTGCGAGATCCACCATCTTGAGACGATGCCCGAGGGGCGACAGAGAGAGAAAGCCTGGCGAGCTCTCGTGCATCCCCAGTGTCGAGGATGCGTCGTCGGTTGCCAGCACAATCGCCTCCAAGCCGGTTGGAGCGCCGAACAAGGCAGCGTGGTTATCGTGGTCGATCTTGTCCTGGTCCTCATCCTTCGGAGGTGTTACGGCCTCGCCTTCTGCCTGCGTCGGCATGTCCACTGACTCGCTTGGGCCCTGCATTGCCGCCAGGATGGAACACCGACGACTGCTTCACGCTCTCGCCTGGTCAGGTGTGTTGAACTCGGTTTCTGTTGGATAGTTGGGCGGCCGCGCGGTCTGTCATGTGTTCCCATCTTGTGCTGCACAATTCAAGGGAATCCGTCAAGCTTCACGAACCGCCGGCCCCCGAAATAGCAGCGGCCAAGTGTAAGGAGGGGAGTTTACAGCTCGTATCTGCAACCGCCGCTCGTCTCGCAGTCGCATTTGTCATACCTCCGAACAGCTCGTCGCACTGTATTTCGAGACCCGTCGCCGGCGGTCACTGACCAACGAGAGCACTCACGCGAAGGTCATCCACACCGCCACCATTGTCTCATGTGATTGTGGGGGAGATCTCGAACCGCCAACATCATCATCTGCCGAATACTTGTCTTGTCCGTGTCACTGTTCGCCTCCGGACCCTTACACATCGCCACAAACACCCACGCTTCGTCTTCTTATGAGTCGCCCTCCTCAGTCGACGCTCGGAACAACGCCTGCCGCCCAAACCAGCTCGGCGTTGGGCCACTTGGTCTTGAGGATCTCTTCCAGAGGCGGCGAGCCGTGGCCTCCGCTCGCGCCCACGTCGAGAATTGGGACGGACTTGCCGATAAACTCGCTCGCGCTCTGAAGTTTCACGCGGCACCTGGCGAGCTCTGGCTGCCTCACTCTGCGGTCGCCAGCGGACGGAGAACTGGAGCCGTTGCCAACGCGAAGCCCGTTATAATAATACCAGTCAAACTCCAGCGGCCGCGTGCTCCCCGCTGCTTGCCCCGCGGCCCCAGCACTCGCCTGTTTGTCCGGTGGCGCAGTGCTCGCAGCCTCCAAGCTAGTTGAGCCAGCAGACGCGCCTCCACCCTGCTCGACGTCGAACTGGGCCTGCAACTCCCGCGCGAGATCCGAGTCGGACCGCGGACGGCGCGCCGCGTTTTGGCCGGAGGCGGTGGCGCCGTACTGCCCGCTCAGCGCGAGCTCAAAGTCTCCGGTGTGGAGAAGCACCGAGATGACCTTCCAGTACTCGTCCCAGAGCACGATGCCGGCGCCCTCGGCCATCTCGAGCTTGGCGAGCAGCCGCGCCATCCAGTAGTCGTTCGACAGGATCTCGGACGACACACCGAGCTGCTTGAGCGACTGCGCCAGCACCCCGATCTCCATGAAGCCCGTCTCCATGGGGTCGAACGACTTGAACACGCGCTGCACGCGCTGGAAGAGCGCCTCGGACGGCGACTCGCGGCACACGGCGGCGTCCAGCGCAAAGCCGACGCTGAAGTGCGAGGCGCTGCCGACGACCCAGATGGGCACCTCGGGCGTCTTGTAGAAGCTGCCGACCTGGCAGTAGCGCAGCGCCTCCAGCTGCGTCAGGTACCCGACGCGCGCGCGCTGCTGGACGCCGCGCAGCATGAGCCCTGTGTCGCCCATGGGCACGCTGCCGTCGAACACGTTGGACACGGCGCGGCCCGTGAGCAGCAGGTTGAGCAGCTCCTGTCCGCAGTGGCCGAACTGCGCCGTTAACGTGGCGTCGCGGTCGTCCATCTCGTCGCGGACCCGCGCGACGGTCTTGGTGCGGAGGACGCTGCAGACAAAGCTCATGACGCCGCTCGCGCGCCGGAACGCGGCCATATTGTGCAGGACCACGCGCGCCACAATCGACGTCGCCGCGTCTTCAGTCGCGCCGCTGATGGACAGCACCGTCTCCGTGAACCTCACGGCTGATAAATCGAGCTGGTCGGCGTTGACGCCGTCAAGCAGGACGATGCGGACGTCGTCGCCGACGCCGCGGCGCATGAGCACCAGCAGGGACGCCAGTGCCTCCGCCAGCACCAGTTCCTGCTGCTCTTGTGCCGCTTCTGGTCTCTTATCAATCTGTAAATGTGTCCGCAGACGCTCCGACACGTCGCTGTCGCTGCTTGACGATGGGCTGGACGCGGAGAAGAGGACGCGGCGCAGCAGCTCGGCCTGGACGGCGGCCAGCACGCCGCAGGGGCCGCCGTGGCCCTGCACCAGCCCCAGCGGGAACGCGCCGTCCGCAGGCAGCAGCTCGAAGCCCTGGCGGAACCAGCGCGCGACGTCCGCGTGGGCCGCGGCCAGCGACGCGCGCGGCCAGAGCAGCGCCAGCAGCGCGTCCCGATCGGCCGGCAGCAGCTCCATTGTTGCTACGCTTTTTGATGTTAAGGGATCACTTGAGTTCACTATGGGAGGGCCGAGAAGGATCACGTTCAACTTGGGCGGCATTGGGATAGAAACGACCATTTTTGACATTTCTAATTACGTTTCTAAATTGTGTTTGGACCCAGATCGGACCGTTTTTTTGTGAGCCCTTGTGTTTTTTTTTGGTATTTTTAGAAATTTTGATATGCGTCAGTTTTTGCTTTTGCTGTGGCTCTTTTTTATTTTGTTTGAAATGCATCTGTTTATAAACATGACAAAATTCTCAACAGCCGGATCCAATACAAACGCCAAGTGTAATGGCCACGCTAAAAAACTGTCGAAAACAGTCGGAGCTCCGGGATGGGATCCGTCCTCCTCCTTTGCGCCGCCGGCGGGGCGTCGCATGCGAAAATGGCGCCACTTGGGCGCTCCTGCCCGCACTGATAACAACCGCGGCCATGGGACCCGCTCGACTCCGTCTCTCTGTCCCAATCACCCCGCTCCATCCCATGGAGGCTCAGTTATTATAGCTGCGGGGGCCGATTTTCGACGTTTTCCGTCACAATTCTTTCATAAAACGCGCTCCTCCCAACTAAAATATAGAGCTCCCCACCGTGTAGTTCAAGGGCTAACGTACAGTATAACCTTCTCGCTGGCCCCAAAGAAGGCGGCCCCCGCCCCCGCATTTCTGGCGTTTTGTTCTCTCCAAACGGCAACAACGAGCACGCGACCGTCACTCCGTCCCGGCTCGCAAAGACAAAGACCGTGTTGCGGCCGGCCGGACGTGTCCCACTGCTTTGCGCGCGCGTGTGCGATCGTGACGTCCGCGTCCACAACCGGTCCGCCCCGCGGGTCCTCCGTCCCAACGTCTCCGCCGTCCCCACCCGAGACCGCAAACGGTAGGTAGTTCACTTGTCAAACGTTGAACGCGCGGGCCAAAAGGAAGCCAAGACGGACACCCGACAACGCACTTGACAGGGATCCCCAGATCGCCGCGATGGACTTTGCGCTCGCCCCGCTCCCCCGGCTCGCAGACGAAGCGCTCCAGGCCGTGACGCGCCCCGCGGAGCCGCTCCGGACAAGCGAGAACGCCACCGAGACGGCGGCGCCGACGGCCGCTCCGGACGCGTCGGCGGCGGTGATTCTCGTCTCCAGCGACTGCGCGTCCGACGGGCGCGCGTTCTGCGGGCGCGAGGCGAACGTGCTGGCGCTGCTGCGCGAGGTGCAGGACGGCGTGGCGCCCGCCAAGCTCGCGGAGGCCATGCGCAGCGTGCACCTGTGCTTGGCCCGGCACGCGGACGCGCTGTCCCCGGGCTGCGTGGAGATGCTCGTGACGAACATCGTGGGCTCGGACGTGGTGGCCGCGACCGCGACGCCGCAGCTCTCGGCGATGGCCGCCGGCCCGGACGACGACTCGACCGTCGAGATCAACATCTATTACTCGAGACACCACCGGGGCGCGGCCGGGCACGCGTTCCGCGCGGGCGGAGGGGCCCTGTCGGCCTCGCACCTCAGCGCGAGCGACGTGGGCCACTCGGTCCTCTGGGTGCTCGCGCTGCCCTTCTTCCTCCTCGGGCTCTACGTGAGCGCCAAGCAGGGCGTGCTGTACGCGCGCCGCCGCCGCGAGGAGCGGAGGATCGAGTGCAAGCAGCAGTACCTGCCCGTGCACTAGACCCTCCGTCCGTCCCAGCCCCCTTCCTGTCCATCCCCTCCCTCCCCAGGGTGTAGCACTATCATTAGATTCAAATTAGGAAACCCACACAGACCCCGTCGTATGAATACACTTTGACATCCATCCACATACTGCGCATGCGTCCGCGGGGATCCCCCGGCCGCAACTTCACTTGCTGAGGTTTAGAAACCAGATACAGAAGTACCCAGACAATCGATGGTGACATCACGGAGGCCGCTTCGACGCCGTCACCAGCGTGGATGCGCATCTCCTGGAGCGGACCCAGGAGAAGCGAACGCGCTAGTGTCGTACAGCATGATGCTGTTGTGCTTGGGATGCTATGACGGAATTTAGAACGGGGACCGGCGTCCCTTGGCTCTTCTGAGGGCACGTTGAAGTAGGAATTCCGGCAGCGTCCCTTCGTTCGAATTTCGACACTTCTTTTTTACTGAAAATCACAAAAATTACAATAGTTGGCCCCTTGAAAATACAGTAAAACTATTCAAAGCATACTGATTTAGCTAAATGCTCTCCCTCACGTACAGTTTTGGCTAGGCGGAGTATAGAGTCAACTGATTTGTTGCGACGTCGAAATTAAAAAAGGGCAGACCATCCCTATCAATATGGCGCACCTTTCGTAATTCGGGGCTCGTCCCCGGGTTTACGCGTGTGGCGAATCGCGATCAAGAGATTTGCTCTGCGTAATTTCTCCCCTGCTGGGGCGGCGGAATGGGCGCCGCAGTCGCTAATTCCGCCCCCTCCAGCTCCATTGTCGGCCGTTTTATCCATGAAAAAACGTCGTAATTACACCATCTAAAGAATTACGACAGTATTACAGCTCCTCGTCCAAAAAGCGCGCGAGCAAAGGCCGCAGCCTGCCCAGGAGCTGCTCGTTCTCGCTCGCGACGCACGCGTCCGGGTCCCTGAACGGCGGCAGCAGCGTCGCCGCCCCGCCAAACAGTCGGATCGCCGTCGCCGCTGCCGACCCCGTCGCTGGTCCTCTGGTTACCTCGTAGGGCACAAAGTGCTGGCGGGATCACATACGTCACCAAGGTCAGTCGTCGGTGGAGCCGATCTCCCAAGGACGCGTGACATGCGTACCCGCTCCAGGAATGCCGCTAGTCGCGCCGCTCGCCCCGTGACGGTCTCCTCGTCCTCGATACAATGCTGCGACTTGTGCGAGTCGGCTTCGAGTCCGGCGTGGCCAAGCAGCAACGCTACTAGAACGTCGTCGGCCGCTTCGTCCTCGTCCCTGGCGACGCCGCGCACGTGGTGGCTTAGCAGGATCTTCAGGCGGACGCGGCTGCTGTCGCCGCTGATGCCATCCACCGCCTGCGCGACCGCCACGTGCAGCGTCTCCGGGTCCACGCCGACCAGCAGGCCGCGCGTCACGGTGCCGTCCGCTAGCGCCACGCGCACGCGCGCGCCCACGAGCGCCGCCCGCTCTTCATACGAGTCCTCCTCCTCGCTCATATTTTGTTTTCCGGTTGTGTCACAAATCCACCGGCCCTGATTGCCGCAATTCCTGCTTAATTTCCGTCGAATAGTAAAACCAAGCCATGTCCATCCCAATTATGACGAAAAAAGCGGGTTTCGTAAAGAAAATGCGATGAATTTCGAAAGAAATGGAAAGCAAAAGCGCAATGCAACACGCCCCGCCACAGCAAGCAGAACAGGTAGGGAGGAGAGGGAGGGGCCCGCCCTACCCGGTTCGCCGTCTGCTATACAACACTCGCGCCCTTCCGCCCGGGCCTTAGACGTCGCTGGTCGAGTAGGGCTTCTCGACCTGGACCCAGAGCGCGATGATGCAGAGGCCGATGGCGATCGAGATGGAGCCCATGAAGTTGCCCTGGTCCATGAGGCTGGCGTAGCTCCAGCCAAAGTACTCCTGGATGCTCATGCGCACGCTGGGGAAGAGCGTGACGACGATGTAGATGCCCATGAGCACGGCGGCCGTGAGCATCGAGTCGCCGTGCGTGTACACGCGGTTGTAGTACGACACAATGTAGCGCACGACAGCCCAGATGATGCCGAAGAGCGTGCCGAAGAAGACGAGCACGTTGGGCAGTTCGGCCAGCGACCCGCGGCGCGCCTCGCGCTTGTCGCGCCACGTCGACTTCTTGCCCGTGAGCTTCCACACGAAGGCGCCCAGCATGGCCGTCAGGTTGGTGAACGCGTACACGTACGAGGCCTCCTGCGAGCGCACCACGTCGTTGTTCTCCACGCCGCGCGTCGACATGGCGGCCAGCAGGCCCTGCACGATGAGCTTGGGCACGAGCGCGATGAGCACGCGCAGGCCGTTGACGTAGATAGGCGCGTAGCCCGTGTACAAAAAGTAGAGCGTGATGTAGTAGAGCAGCACGACGGCGAGCGAGCTGAGCGGGAACATGGTCGAGTTGAAGTAGAAGACGCGGCGCATCATGTTGTTGGGCTTGCGGTACTTGGGGATGGCCACCGTCGGCTTCTTCCACTGCGGGTCGATCACCTTGCTCGTCTTGTTCTTCTTCATAAGCGCCGTCTGGAACGCGCCCTTGGCCCAGCGCTTGCGCTGCGCCATGGCGCCCGCCACTGTGTCCGGGATCAGACCCTCAGCCAGCCGGATGCGCTCCGTGGCCTCGCCCTCAAAGTCCTTGCGGAAGTACATGGCCTTCCAGCCCATGCTCAGCAGCTTCTGGCCCGTGTAAATGTCCTCCGTCAGCGTGCCGTACTGCACGCCGGCGATCGAGTCGAGCGCCTCGCGCCGGATCAGCGCGTTGGTGCCGGCGAACGACGCGCAGTCGTAGCCGTCCTGGCCCGTCTGGATGGCATCGTAGAACGTAGAGTTGCGGTGGCCCAGCGGGTCGCCCATCTGCAGCTGGATGCAGTCGCGGAAGTACTGCGGCGTCTGCACAAAGCCCACGGCGTTGTCGCGCACGTCGTCCGAGTACGAGTGCAGCACCGAGACGTCCGCGTCCGCCTCGGCCTGGTGTTTGCCGCACTTGCGGCACACGCCACTCTTGCCCAGCTTCGAGTCGCAGTTCATGCAGCGCAGCTCCTTCTTGCTCGGCCGCGTGTCGCTCACCGTGCCGTTCACCTGGCGGCGGTGCAGGTCGCTCTGCACGTGCATGGCGTTCTCAAAGCACTCCTTGGAGCAGTAGCTGATGCGCTCCTCGGGCACACCCGCGATCTTGCAGGACGCGCAGCACATCTTGGCCACGTTGTTGCAGCCCGTGCAGCAGCACGTGTACTTGTTGCGCGCCTGGCGGTCCTCGTCGTCGAAGAAGAAGGGCAGCGTCGCCAGGATGAACTTGGGGTGCGGCTGCATGTCCGTGTTGAGCAGCAGCACGTACCGCCCGTTCGCACCCTCGTTGTACAGGCAGTTGTTCACGTTGCCCGCCTTCCCGTAGTGCACCGGCGGCTTGACGCGTCCCACAAACGTCACGTGCGGCAGACCAGGGTAGCGGTAGTCGTCGCGGAACGACCCGGCGGCGCAGTCGGCGCGGTTCACGACACGCGGACGGGACGCCGACGGTAGGTTGGCCGACGAGTGCAGCTTGCGCCACGCGTACACCTCCATGTCCTCGTTGGGGTCGCAGACCCGGTCGTACATGAACTGCGCGACCTCCTGGCGCAGGTCGCCGGCCTTCTCCAGCACCTCGCGGTTGAGCTCAATGGCCGGCACCGGGTTGCCCTTGGTCCACTTGGTGGAGCAGTAGCCGTCGTCCAGCACGTAGATCTGCAGCAGGTGCGGCGGGTACTGCAGGTTCATGCAGGCCATGAGCGTGTCGATCGTCTCCTCGGCCGGCTCCGAGAAGTGGCAGAGCAGCACGTCGATCTTGGGCCAGAGCTCGTCCGGCACCTTGGGCTCGAACTCGTCGAAGTAGTGCGCACCGCGGCGCACGGGCTTCCACATGCCGAGGTAGTAGAACGCGCCCAGGAAGATGGAGAGCAGCTCGGCCGCCAACAGCGCGAAGAACGAGACCCACTGCGGGATGGGCGGCGAGTGGAAGCAGACCACATCGTCTACGCCCGCGAGCTCCATGTACCAGTCCGGCGGGGTGAACCAGCCGCTCATGGGGTCCGTCGAGCACGTGAGCTCGTCCGGCGTGTTGTCGTAAATGTCCTGGCAGGGCAGCGTGCGGTTGCCGGCGTCGCAGGGCGCGATGCCCACGACGAACCAGAAGACGAGCCCGAAGATCTCGACCAGGCCCATGAGCAGGAAGAGGAAGTACAGGAAGCGGTAGGTCGCGATGCCCTTCATGAAGTACTTGCGCACGTTGGGCAGCTTGCGCTCGATGATGTTACCCGAGCCGCAGGCCACGATGGCCGCCTCGACGCCCTCGAACCACAGGCGGAACTCGTCGTCGCTCTCCGGACACAGCACCCACACGCGGCGCTTCGTGATGATCTCGAAGCCCTTGTGCGGCAGGTCGAGGCGCGCGCACGGACGCAGCTGCAGCGCGTCCTTGAGCTCCACCGCGCCCACCACCAGGTCCGTGTTGCGCGTCGTGAAGTACTGCCGGCACTCGAGGTGGCTGTGGAAGTAGTAGATGCGCGACTTCTCCAGCGCTGTTCGATCATTAGAAATGGGTATCTCCAGTCAGTAGGGCATTATGAAGGGTCCGCCCTACCCGACGTAGGGCATTATGACGGTTTCTACTACTCAATCACGCACCAAAGTAGCGGCGCTTCCAGGACTTATGCATGGGCCCCTTGATGGCGCGCTTGCCCTGCTTGTGCATGTAGCCGTGCACCGAGATGATGTTGTCCTTGCCCTCCTGGTCGGCGCCGACCGCGGACGACACGTCCATGAAGGGCTCGGGCGGGCCCTGCGGGTCGTTGTAGCCCTCCTGCGGCATCACGGGGCGGCCCTCGGGGCGGCGCGCGATCTCCGTCTCGCCGGGCGCGCGCGGGTCGGCCATGGCGGACGGCGTCGCGTACAGCGCGTAGTCGTCGCCGGCCTTGGCCAGCGGCCGCTGGTCCTCGCCGCCGAACATGCTGCCTTGCTGGTAGAGTCTGCCGGAACGCAACGTAGTCCCCAATAGTGAACGCGTGAGGACAGGTAGGGCATTTCGACAGAAAGAGGGGACCGCGACAACACCTACCGGCGGAGGAGGGACGGGCGACGTACTACTTATGACGGTAGTGCGCTTCTCGCGAAATGGAGCGGGCGGTGGGCGACCGGCCGAGCGGACGAAACCCCACGCGGCGAGTCGGAAGTTGAGCGAGCGGGCCGACGCTTTCGGTTTTCCCCCAACGCGCAAGTTTCACTCTACTTTGGCTCTGCGGTAGAACAGGGCGAGCGCCAGTGTGTGTGTGAGTTTGTGTGTGGGTTTGTGAGAAAAGAGCCCCCTCCCCTTTTCCCTACCGGATGCGGGCTCAGGATTGGCTAAAACGGAAAAATAACATATTATACCAACCGATTTTACGAAAGAGAGGCGGCCGCACCCACTCCCGAGCCCTACGGTAAAAGGAAACGAAGACAGGGGTCGGGGACGGAGGGGACGCTACAAAAAGCGAAGGGGATAGGGCAAGCGGACGGGTATCGAGTGGGTACATAGGAAATACACGAGGTTTTTTGTGAGACCTATCCCTACGCCTTCCCTACCCCTGCTTTGACTGAGCATGGCGGACCTGAAAATTTTGACGAATTGGGTTCGCCCCGGTCGCGACTGGATACTTGAGATATAATAAAACTGAGGCTCGCAATCGATGGAAAAGGCCGAATTGTACCCGCTCTACCCTGCTTGTGCTCTGCCCGTGTAAAGAGAAGAAAGCTGCGATCACCACATGCGGCCGACAAGGTGGGGGCGGTAGGGGTCGCGTCTTCGCGTCGTGGGTGCCGCCAGTACTGTACTTAAGTATAGGATATCATTACGACCGTGGGGTGGGGTCAAGTAGGGGCCGATTCGATCGATACTCTCGCATATATCGTGTCGAACACCACCTGGATCCGCAATTTTTGGACGGGTGGGCTCACAAATGGTAGGGCGCCCTATCAATCCACCGACGACGACTTGAGTAGTGGGTCGCTACGCTCGACTCATTCGCGCCCGCCCTTCTTACGAGTGACTGGTGCTGACGTCGCTGAAGGCGAAGTGAAGGTATATGTCGAATTGGCTAGGGTAGTGGGGTGAGTGACTGCGGCTGGGTGAGTCCGAACTTCGGACCGTCGTAATGCTTGGTACTGTAATTACCGGTAAAGTAAGCGTAGTTCATTTCGACCATGGGTGGTGAGTTTCGTAGCGAATTCTGATGCAAGGCGATAGCCCAACGGCTGAGTGACGCGGCGCGCGTTTGGCCGCATCATTGGCCAACGCCCTACTTGCTATGTTGTGTTGTATTACTACTACTACTGGTAGTATAAAACCTCCGCGCAGTACTGGGGACTAACCGCCCTACCAGCTCTTTTGTGACGGCTCTTCGCCCTACTGTACCGGGTTGAACGGTCGAGTCCAAGCGGCGTGGGAAACCACCGCCGCGTGTTCCGTTGCGGCCGTTCAGGACCGCCCTCCGACTCGGAGTCCGAAGGCTCTTGGGTCTATAACAAGCAAATCGAGTTCACAGCGTGATCGACGTGTCAAAACGCACTCCCACCATAATGCAGAACTGGTCAACGCCTCTTTTGTTGTTTCTGTTTTTCTGAAGTTTTACCGTAAAGAAGAATGCATAAATGGCGAGTAAAAAAGGCAAAGAAGAAAAATGTCATAAAGCGAGCCCCAAAGCAAGCCCCCCTTCGCGACAACACTGGCTGATGCACCAACACGTCGGCGGCCCTCCTCCCTTGGTAGGGCCCTCCCTGACCAGCCTTAGAACGGGTTGGACGTGGGCTGCTCGATCCAGACCCAGAGCGTGATGAACACGAGGCCGAGCGCCATGAGGATGGAGCCGAAGAAGTTGCCCTGGTCCGAGAGGCTGGCGTAGCTCCAGCCAAAGTACTCCTGGATGCTCATGCGCACGCTGGGCGCGAGCTTGACGACGAGGAAGAGACCCATCATGAGACTCGCGAAGAGCAGCGACACGCCGTGGGACGTCATGGCCGTGTTGTAGCCCGCGAGGAAGCGCACGACGGCCCAGAGCACGCCCACGAAGGACGCGAAGAAGACGAGCACGTTGGGCAGCTCGGAGAAGGAACTGCGCGAGGAGCCGCCCGTGTTGAACCACTTGGGCTCCTTGCCCGTGATCTTCCACCAGATGGCCTCCAGCACGGCCGTGCAGTTGGTGAAGGCGTAGGCAAACCACACCTCCTGCGACCGCACCACGTCCAGGTTGTCGACCGTGCGGTTGCTCAGCGCCGACAGCACGCCCTGGATCAGCAGCTTGGGCACCAGCGCGTACACGAGCCGCGGGCCGGCCATGTAGATGGGCGCATAGCCCGAGAAGAGGAAGTAGATGGTGATGTAGTAGAACAGGATGGCCGAGATGGACCCAAGCGGGTACAGCGTCGAGTTGATGTAGAACACGCGGCGCATGAAGTTGTTGGGCTTGCGGTACGTCGGCACCTGCACCTCGGGCATCTTCCACTCGGGGTCGATGTACTTGCTGCTGTCCTTGTTCATGAGCGCGATCTGGAAGTTGCCCTTGGCCCAGCGCTTGCGCTGCGCCAGCGAGCTCGACACCGAGTCGGGGATCAGGCCCTCCGCCAGACGGATACGCTCGTTCGGCTCGCCCTCAAAGTCCTTGCGGAAGTACTGTGCCTTCCAGCCCATGGAGCACAGCACCTGGCCTGTGTAGCAGTCCTCGGTCAGACTGCCGTACTGGATGCCGCCGATCGAGTCGAGCGCCTCGCGGCGGAACATGGCGTTGGTGCCGGCGAACGACGCGCAGTCGTAGCCGTCCTGGCCCGTCTGGATGGCATCGTAGAAGGTGGCGTTACGGTGGCCCAGCGGGTCGCCCATCTGCAGCTGGATGCAGTCGCGGAAGAACTGCGGCGTCTGCACGAACGCCACGGCGTTGTCGCGCACGTCGTCCGAGTACGTATGCAGCGTGGACACGTCCTCGTCGGCGTCGTCGGATGCGTTGCCGCCGCCCTTGCGCGGGTTGCACTTGCGGCACACGCCACTCTTGCCCAGTTTCGAGTCGCAGTTCATGCAGCGCAGCTCCTTCTTGCTTGGCCGCGTGTCGCTCACCGTGCCGTTCACCTGGCGACGGTGCACGTCGCTCTGCACGTGCATGGCGTTCTCGAAGCACTCCTTGGAGCAGTAGCTGATGCGCTCCTCGGGCACGCCCGCGATCTTGCAGGACGCGCAGCAGAGCTTGGCCACGGCGTTGCAGCCGATGCCGCAGCACATGTACTTGGTCTTGTCCTGGCGGTCCTCGTCGTCGAAGAAGAAGGGCAGCGTCGCCAGGATGAACTTGGGGTGCGGCTGCATGTCCGTGTCGAGGATGATGAGGTACCGCCCGTTCGCACCCTCGTTGTACAGGCAGTTGTTGATGTTGCCGGCCTTGGAGTAGTGCACCTCAGGCTTGACGCGTCCCACGAACGTCACATGCGGCAGACCAGGGTAGCGGTAGTCATCGCGGAACGAGCCGACGGCGCAGTCGGCGCGGTTCACGACCTTGGGGCGCGACGGCGTCGGCAGGTTGGCCGACGAGTGCAGCTTGCGCCACGCGTACACCTCCATGTCCTCGTTGGGGTCGCACACGCGGTCGTACATGAACTGCGCAACCTCCTGGCGGAGATCGCCCGCCGTCTCGAGGATGCCCTTGTTGAGCTCGATGGTTGGCACGGGGTTGCCCTTGGTCCACTTGGTCTTGCAGTAGCCGTCGTCCAGCACGTAGATCTGCAGCAGATGCGGCGGGTACTGCAGGTTGACACAGGCCATGAGCGTGTCGATGGCCTCCTCGGCCGGCTCCGAGTAGTGGCACAGCAAGATGTCGACCTTGGGCCAGAGCTCGTCCGGCACCTTGGGCTCGAACTCGTCGAAGTACTGCGCGCCGCGGCGCACGGGCTTCCACATGCCGATGTAGTAGAGCACGCCGAGCGAGAAGGAGAGCAGCTCCGCGAAGAGGAAGGCGAAGTACGAGACCCACTGCGCGATGGGCGGGTCCCGGAAGCACTGGACCTCGTCCACGTCCGCGATCTGCAGGTACCACTTGGGAGGCGTGAACCAGCCGCTGAAGGGCGACGCGCGGCAGTTGAGGTCCTCGAGCGACTGCGACAGGATCGTGTCGCAGTCGATCGTGGCGCGCGCCGAGTCGCACGGCTCGAGGCCGATGACGAACCAGAAGACGATGGCCAGCAGCTCCACGATGCCAGCAATCAGGAAGAGGAAGTAGAAGACGCGGTACGTCTGGTTGCCCTTCATGTGGTACTTGCGCACGTTGGGCAGCTTGCGCTCGATGATGTTGCCCGCGCCGTTGGACACGATCGCGTGCTCCACGCCCTGGAACCACATGCGGTACTCCTCGTCCGTCTCGGGGCACAGCACCCACACGCGGCGCTTGGTGTGGATCTCGAAGCCCTTGTGCGGCAGGTCGAGGCGCGCGCACGGACGCAGCTGCAGCGCGTCCTTGAGCTCCACCGCGCCCACCACCAGGTCCGCGTTACGCGTCGTGAAGTACTGCCGGCACTCGAGGTGGCTGTGGAAGTAGTAGATCTTGGCTTTCTCCAGTGCTGATCGGTCACATTAGAGCACTCTGGTAAGAACACTATACCAAGTAGGGCATTATGAAGGATCCGCCCTACCCGACGTAGGGCATTATGACGGTTTCTACTACTCAATCACGCACCAAAGTAGCGGCGCTTCCAGGACTTGTGGATGGGGCCCTTGATGGTGCGCTTGCCCTGCTTGTGCATGTAGCCGTGCACCGAGATGATGTTGTCGCGCATGTTGCCGACGCCCACGGCCTCCGACATGTTGACGGGCGGCAGCGGCGGCGCGCGCGGGTCCACGTAGCCCTGCTGGCCCATGGGCCGGCCCTCCACCACGCGGAACTGGTCCCCGTCGCGCGAGATCTCGGCGTCCGCGCCCCCACCGCCGTGGTACGCGTACTTGTCGTCCTGGTACATGGTGGAACAAAGGCGACGGCCTGCTCCCTCACGCAAGCAAGGAGGGCGATTCGACGCGTTCGCTCTACCCTTGTGGTGCTAACCCGACTCGGCAAAGTAGGGAAATGCGCTCGCTCGAGAAGGGACGCCACAAACGCCCGCCCTGCCCTACCCGACGCTTTGGTTGAGACGAAAGAACCGCAACTGACTGGCGCTTTGCCTTGGCTTGGGTTTGAGTAGGGGGGGATTCATAGAGAAACTCTATGCAAACAACAGAAAACAACGCGACGCGCTCCATGAAACGACAGCCCGACCGACAGGCGGTAAAAAACCTCAACGCGCGGCCAATGGGGGCGAACTACTTGGACAAAGTAGGTGGACATGATTTCGAATGGTCGTTCCCCTACCCCGATGGTGAGTAGGGTAGGCGGATCCGCTGTCCGCCTCCCCTACCCGCGTAACATACTATTATAGAGGGGTAGGGCGCGAAAAATGGGTGCAAAGCAAACATAAAACAAGAAAAAAAATCAAAATTACTTTTTGGTCCCTCCCTCTCCCAAAAGGCATCTCCAAAGCGTCGCTGCCTCGAAAGAACCGTCTAGGACGATCTTTTCGATAAAGCCGACGCGTCGGGAGAGTGGGGAGGGTCGGGCGCGTGTGAAATCGATGATCCGGTCGGCATGGGGGAGGGCGGCGCGCACGCAGGCTCATTTGGGTGGGCATGCAGCGCAACAGCCACTCCGCTGCGATCTCGTACGTAATAACTGTCGTAATTCAGTATCGAATGGCGGCTATTATAGCTGCGCGGTGGGTACACTTGAGCGTGTTTTCCTCACGAGGATCCGCCCTCCATCCCCTCCGCAACTTGTGGCACAAGGGTGCGGATTGGATAAGAAACAATCATATATAAGCTGCGCATCCCGGAGCGATTGACTGGATTGGGTCCACTCCGCTCCACTTGCTGCCCTACGTTACGTGTACGGTACTGTACCTGTAACCAGTTGCAGCCGCGCTCTGGAGCGGTGTAGGTTCAGAAATCCACTCGCATCGCGTCGAAAATTGTGCGGTAGGGCGGCGGCCGAGTAGGGCGCGTGAGTGGGTAAATGACATCACAGACACCCAGCGCACCCATGACAGGCCGTCCTTGACAGCATGCATGGACCCAACCAGGTGATTCAAGGCGCCACCGAATTCGTTAGGCTGTACACTGCTGTAGTCATTCGTAGCATGGGGCACCGTGGAGCGGTGGCTTGACTCAGCTGGCCGCTCGAACAGCACGACGCTCGTCAAGGTGAGCCAAGGGATTTTAGGCTGCATCGTGCTGTTGTAAATGCCCTACTGTAATACCTGGTGTGCGTCTGAAGCTGCGGAACGCGTCCTGTTGTCGGGTCGGGAGGGCGATATGCTGTCGTTTCACACTGCCCACCGCCTCAGATCTCCACAAATGACCGATTGACTGTACATTTCATCAATGCACGGCCGAGTCCCGATTGACGGTCGCCCTACCTTTAGAGATCACACTGTACGCACCCAAAGCTGAAGCAGCCTACGGTATGCACTTCAACTTGGTACAGTACCAGGTCCAATACTTCAGTGCACAGCGTTATGTAGGAGAGCCTACCCGACGCACAATACCACACACTACAAGGCTCAATGCAACGTGTTCCCGTTGTCGTTCAAGTATTTAGACGAGATACTTCGAAGCACGAGAGAAGACGACGACGGACGCCTACTGCCCGTCCCGATCCGAGCAGCAAACGCTGTGCGTTTCCCACGCTACCACCACCACTTACGACTTGACGGCGAGGTTCATGAGGTGCTCCATGAACACCTTGAGGCTGACGTCGTCCGTGAAGATGACCTCTCCCTGGCCGTCCATGCTGTTGTGCGTGACGGACGGGTTGAGCTTGGCCATGAGGAAGCGCGACTGGGACTTATGCTGGTCGCACACGATGTAGCGCGGCACGGGGAAGCGCGAGTCCATGATGAGCTGCGCGTCGGCCTGCGGGGCCTCGAGCAGGTTCTTGAAGTTGATGTGCTGCGGGTCCTCGTGGAACTTCTGGTCGCGCCAGGCCGCGATCGTGTCGCCGTGGAAGACCACCACGTAGAAGAACGAGTCGAGCAGCAGGATCGTGTCCGAGCGCACGCTGGTGGCGTCCAGCAGCGCCGGCACGGGCGGCCCGTTGAACGAGTAGCTGAGCAGCGACGGCTGGATCATCACGAGCGAGTTGGTCGTGCTCTCGCGCAGCAGGCAGTGCCGGTAGTACGCGCTCTCGTCGGGCGAGTAGCCAAAGACCGTCAGGAACTGCGACCGCCGCAGGTGGAACATGAACTGCGGGAAGATGGCGAACTCGGGTGTCAGGCGGAAGCTCGACGGGTCGTCCTTGCGGTAGTCGGCGAAGCGCGCGGCCAGCCGGATGAGCGACCGGTCGATCCAGCGCATAATGTCCAGCTGCTCCTCGCCCTGCTCCGACCGGTGGACGGCAATGCGCGCGAGCAGCACAGCGGCCGCCTCCTGGTCGAACCCGCGGCCGAGCGACGCCGTGTCGTTCGGGTCGACCGTCCAGGGCCCGCAGACCGTCGTGACGCGCGTGCGGTACTTGCCGCTCGCGTGCTGGTAGCGCGTGATGAGCTGGATGTAGCGCGCCTTGCCCGGCGGCAGCGCCGCCTGGTTGGACACGTCAAAGTACAGCGCGATGGTCGTGTTGGGGTCGATGCCGCCCATGGACCACGTGTTGGTGCCGCCCACGCCGATCTCGACCTCCGACACGTTCTTGTTGGCGCCGCCCGAGCGCTTGAGCGCCGCGCACGGGCCGATCGCGCCAGCGACCTTGAACTCGCGGCTCGTGAGCACCTCGAGCGAGGCCGCGAAGGCCATGGTCAGATGGTCGCGGTCGCAGTCGGCCGCCTCCTCCGAGAACTTGCTGAACATGCGGCGGAACGACTCGCGGAAGACCGACTGGCCGAACGAGTCGGCCAGCACGATCACGCCGCCCGTCTTGTGCACGCACGCGCTCATCTCCATGACGCCGCTCTGGTCCAGCGAGCAGGCGAAGATGTCGACCACGTGGTTGGAGCTCACGC
This sequence comes from Phytopythium boreale, assembly GCA_023338115.1. Classification (NCBI taxonomy): domain Eukaryota; phylum Oomycota; class Peronosporomycetes; order Pythiales; family Pythiaceae; genus Phytopythium; species Phytopythium boreale. Next base: position 25,118 of record JAADYG010000061.1, on the reverse strand, counting down.
AGCGCGCGGCCAGCGACTGGTAGTGCACCAGCGCCTTCTTGGTCAGCGGCGCGTTGTCCTTCTGCAGGTCCGTGTGCGACCGGATGTCCTCCTTGCGGTCGCGGTTCACGATCGCGCCGGGGCCGACCGTGGGCGGGCCGCCGACGAACATCATGATGCGGGCGCCCTGGCCGCGGTACGTGGCCTCGAGCAGGCCCACGCAGACCGACAGCGCCACGCCCGTGCAGCGCTGGGCGCGCTGGTCGGCCGCGACGGGCCACGGGTCGCGCTGCAGGTCCTCCAGGATGGACTCGAGGTTGAAGCCGCACTCGAACACGGGCAGCAGGAAGCGTGAGGCGTTGTTCACCTGCTGCTGCGGCTGCTGGGGCGCGCCCATGGGCTTGCGCTGCTGCTGGTTGACGGCCGAGAGACCCAGCATGTCGTACACCTGCTGCGCCGTAAAGTCCTTGTTGCCGCGGAAGACGTGCGACTTGGGGATCTCCGGGAAGCCCAGCTCGTGCACGTGCACCATGGTGCCGAAGGTGACGAGCCCCACGAGCGCGTCGGGCGGCAGCTGGTTGAGCGTCTGCTGGATGGCGTCCTTGAGCTCCTCGAGCTCGTCCTCGGGCACGCACGTGTCGATGCAGAAGACGAACACGGGCGGGCCGGCCTGACGGTTCTGCAGCTCGTACTCGAGCGTCGAGAACTGCGGGATGAGCTCGGCCGGCAGGTTCTCCTGTGTGATGTTCTCGGCGTAGTGCGGCGGGAAGTGGTTGCGCGCCACGCAGAACGGGCACACCCAGAGCTTGGACACAAAGTCCACCTGGCAGAAGGGGTTCAGCACCGCCGCGCACGACTTGCACTGGATCGGGTCGTACTCGACCGCGGGCGGCATGCCGTCGATGGGCTTCAGCGGCTGGTACAGGCAGCCCGTGGGGATCACGCAGCGCGTCTGCTCCAGCTTGGTGCACGGCCACGAGTTCCACGAGAAGCGCACGCCGTCCTTGGCCTCGTTGCCGTGGAAGTCCCACTCCTGCGGCTGCATGCCCGCGAGCTGCGCGGGCGCGGCGGGCGCTCCATACTGCTGCTGCTGTCCATACTGGTCGTAGCCGCCCGCTTGTTGCTGTCCGTACTGGTCGTAGCCCTGCTGCTGCTGGCCGTACTGGTCGTACCCCTGGGCCTGCTGCGCGTAACCCTGGGGCTGCTGCCCGTACTGCGCTTGCTGCTGCTGCGCGTACTGCGCCTGCTGCTGGTCGTAGCCGCCCCCGTAGCCGCCCTGCATGGTCTCTATCGAGCCCCACCTGGATCCGAAGGGAAGTGCGGGCGGGCGCCACGTCGCCAGAAGGGGGAGGGAGCGAGGAAGCGTAGGTTAGTGTGGACTACATGAAATAGAGTGGACCACATGAAATAAGGTCTTGGAGTGTCTTGGTACACAGTACCGTATGGTATGGTACACCACATCATGGACGTGGGGTTGTAGAGTTCCCACAGGTGGCGATGTTGCGAAACGAAGAGACCAGGCGTTGCACTGTGTGTTATGCTGTCTTGTCTTGCACTGTAATGAGTTATATATTGGCAGTACTTGACGGCAATGGCGAAATCCACCGAATCATGGATCCGCATCCCCATGTTTTACTCAAGTGAAAGTGCCCCCAGAATGCGTTTGGTGCAAAATTTCAGCACAACCCGTCACCGTAATAACGACTTCTCCAATTTCATTTCGTTATAGCAGTATATTCCTGTATATAAATTAGCGCCAGTTCACACGACGTACTCAGTTTAGATATCCATCACGCCGTGGGACTGCGCACTGTGGGAACTCACCCCACTTTGTTCTGTATCATACCTACCGTCCCTACTGTTTACACTACAGTCTGTAGGCCCTCTACCCTTAGGGTTCACGGGCATCGTCGGTCAACCCGTCGGTGCCTCTCCGCCCGCTTCGCTGCTCGTCGGTGGGGCGCTCGCCTCACTCCGCTCTACACGTTGGCGTGCCTGCTGCTCTACACGTCGACCGCGTACAGCGACAACTGTGGTAGTGAACCGCCGGCGGAAAGTACGGCGTGTCTCGCTCACTCTACACGTTGCGACGAGAAAATCCCTCGCTGGCGCCACGGCGTTCCCTTTTTTCCTTCTACTCTTTCGCCCACCGCTCGACTCTACGAGTAGTGCGCCGTACGGTACCGCGCTCACTCTACGTTCTGTAGAGAGAAGGATGCAGATCCTGCGGGCGTTCGCGAGCGGGCTCGGCCGCCGCCGCGAGGCCGCCGAGGGTGCGCGGGTGCAGCGCGCAGGAGGGCGGAAGCGCAAGGTCGCGCGCAGCCCCGGAGGTAGGGCGGCGGCGGCGGTGGGCGACGTGACGGCGCGCACCGCGCTCGAGTTCCTGGCGGCCGACGACGCGGAGGGCGCGCTGGTCTTCGCGCTCGTGCACGACCCCGAGTTCCGCCTGGCCACGGCGCTCACGTCGGTACGTTCATTCAACGTGTAGGGCGGCCGGACGAGAACGTGTAGGGCGGGTTTCCTGACTGTCTTGAGCGTTTCTGCGCGTTGGAAGAGCCCCGAGGGCGCGACGGACGCGCGGGTGGTGCGCGCCCTACTCGTCGTGTTCGAGGACTACGAGGACCAGCTGCGCAAGTTCCTCGGCCTTCTCATGTACCGCGAGATGGCCGCCACCTACAACTGGAACGAGCTCTTCCGCGCCAACTCGGCCGCCACTGCGGTACGTCCATACGTGTAGGTCGAGCGTGTTGAGCGTCTCACTACCCGTGCTGACCTCTCGCTCTACACGTTGTGTATACATTCAGCTGCTCCGCGAGTACACGTGCGACCTGGGCGCGGACTTCCTCTCCTCGGCCTTGGCCGACGTCGTCGCCGACCTGTTCGAAGAAGACGACGTCGACAACGTCACTACTGCCAGTCCGTGCCTCTACGAGGTGAATCCTCGCTACCTGCGCCCTACCGACGACCTCCCGGGCAACCAGCGGCGGCTCGAGGCGCTCGCGGAGCGTATCCTCGACCGTCTGCTCTCGGCCGCCCCCCTCTTCCCCTACCAAGTGGCCAAGATCTACCGCGTGCTGGAGATCGAGATGCGGCGTCTGCTAGAGCGCGACGCGCGGCTCAACCGCGCGAGCAGCAGCGGGCTGAACCTCGACCCCACGCTCTCCCTGCTCCCGCGGCTCAGCTCCTTCTCGAGAATGGACCGCGCCGCCACCAGCGCCGACCCTACCGCCGGCTCTACCGTTACCCCGCCGTCCTCCTTTGAAGAAGACGCGCGCATCTCGGTAGGGAATGGCTCGAGCAGGTCTCTCCCGCGGCTCAGCTCCATCGACGAAGACCTGACGGACGCGACGATCACGGGCGTCCACCCTACCGGCAGCAGCCGCGGGAGCAATCCGTCGCTGCTGCGCTCTTCCTCGTCGTCCGCGGCCATCTCCACCGCGCGCGACGAGTTCCTGCTGCACCTCGGCGGTCTGCTCTTCCTACGGTTTATTTGTCCCGCGCTCGTGGCGCCGCAGTCCATGGCGTTGACGCCCAACGGCGCCCCACCGAGCAAGCGGGTGCACCGCGCGCTCGTGCTGGCCGCCAAGCTGCTGCAGTCGCTCGCGAACGGCGTCGAGAGCGCGCGCGGCGAGCTGTACATGGCGCCGTTCGCGGCCTTCCTCGCGCGCAACCGGCCGCGGCTCGCGCGGCTGTACGACGCCGTCTGCCAGCAGTTTGAGAACGACCAGCGCCGGGAGAGCGCCATCTCGCGCAGCAACCAGGCGCCGCGGCTGTCGCAGCTCTGGGCGCACGCGGGCAGCAGCGGCAGCAGTCGGTGCAGCACGTGCTCGTTCGCGAGCAGCGCCGGCCGCAACACGGCCATCGCCAGCGCCAACAGCTCGGCCGCCGGGGCGGTCAACAGCCGCGAGGGCGCGCTGGTGATGCTGAGGCGCTGGATGCGCGCGCACGTCGAGCTGCTGGCGAGCGAAGTGGCCGACAACGACAAGTTCCAATGGCAGAAGAAGTCGATTGTCGTCGAGGCCAGCGACCCCGACGCGACGCTGAGCGACGAGGCCAAGAGAAAGACGCACAAGAAGAAGAGGCACAAACCGCCCGCGCGCAAGCTCAAGACGAACGTGATGAGGGAAAGCGCTGTGATCCCGACCGACAAGATCGCCGAGGAGATGGACGCCGTCGACGCGGCCGACCACGACGAGGAGGAGGACGAGGACGACGGCAGCAGCGACGAGTCGGACGACGAGGCCCTGGCGCCGGACGGAGGCGTGTCGCCCGCCGAGTTCGACGCGCTCGTCGGCCAGGCCACGCACCGCGACATCCAGCTGATGCGCATCTACTACGCGCGCGTGGTCTCCCGCGGCCTCGAGCGGCTGCTGCGCGTGAACGACGCGGCCCACTCGCGCGAGTGGGCACTGCACAAGAAGACGAGCGCCGGCGTGCCTGACGGCTTCGAAGTGCAGGTGTATCGCCGGTCGCGCGCGTTCGCCGACCGCAGCAACAAGCTGGTCGAGATGAAGGCGGTCGTGCGCGTGCGGCGCGCGCCCCGCGAGGTGTTTAGCTACCTCAAGTCGCTCGAGAGCTCGGCGCCAAGCCTGCACGACGGCGGCGACGGCGCTTGCTCTCTCAATCAGCAGCTCGTGCGCGAGGTGGAGCCGCTGGACGAGGGCAAGGCGGTGCTGTACCGCAGCTGCGGCAAGCTGTCGCCCTGGCCCGCGTGGCTCGTCAAGCCGCGCGATTCGTGCGACCTGCACGGGTTCGTGGAGCGCACGGGCCGCGCCGACACGTTCGCCGTGCTGCTCGAGTCGGTGCCGCGGCCGGACGTGCCCGAGGTGCGCGGCGTCGTGCGCATGGCCTTCGCCTCGGGCGGGCTGCTGGTGGAGCCGGGCGAGGCCAGCGACGAGATGAAGAGGATGGCGGGCAAGCACCTCGGCAAGGGCGCCGCCGCCGCCATCACGGCGTCCGCCACGGCCGAGACGACCGCCAGCGCGACGATCCCCGCCGCCAGCGAAGTGGAGGCGACCACGCAGCTCACGTGCGTCGTGCGCGCCGACTTCAAGGTGCGGTGGCAGCAGTTGGAGGGAGGGTGGTGGTGACGATGATGTACTACAGTACTGACAGCTTGATGTGTGTGTGTGTGGTGGTTGCAGGGCGCCATGCCGCGGTACCTGGCCGAGAGCATTTGCTTCCGGCAGGTGATGCGCGTGGACGCGATCCGCGCGCACGTCGAGGCCCAGCGCGATGGGGACGAAGGCGCGGAAGCCCAAGGCGGCGGGCAGAGGACCAAGAAGCGGCGCGCGGCGGCGGCCGAGTGGGTCTGAGTGTCGCGTGTGCGGTCAGGTATGAAGCGCGCAATGAGATGGAGGAGACGATGGTCATGAATGATGTGGAGGAGGAAGGGAGGGGCGCGTTTATATATTAAGTTAACGTTTGGGTGGGATAAATACAAGCAAGCACGCTGGTCGGGAGGGCGGTCGCTGCTGCTGCTGCTTGGAGGACGCACGCGTCGAACTGTCCGACGGAGCCAAAAAGAACGCGACGGGATGATAAATAGGGGGAACTGTCGAGTCGCTTGGTGGTCGACGTGTCATCCAGGGTGGACACCATTGAAGCGCGAGGGGAGTCGTGACGATGCCGGTGGTGGAGTTCCCGCGGCGAGAAGCAGAGAGCGCGAGGCTCGAGCCGTAATGAGGGCTCGAGTCTCTGAGCACTCGCTCGCTGCTTCTCGCACGCCCAGTTGGTCATCACTGCGGAGACGAAGGCGAGAGCGAGTCCAGGGCCGTAATGAGGGCTCCGGTCTCTCTCCCACGCTCCATCTCCGAGCGACCAAGTCGACGAGAATCACCAGGCGAGAGGTCTCCAGCGAGAGACGACCGGTCGGCTCGACTCTCCGTGATGAGGGAGAGCGAGCGAGACCAGTGTCTTCCACCGTAAGAACCCCACGCCAGGCTATCCTATCGACAAGTCCAACCAAGCGGGAATCCAACGCCAGAAGTGTCGGGAAAGCTCGCGATCAACTGGTGGGTCGATGTTGCTGGATGGTCTTCACTCGAACAGCATGACGAAGGACGTGAACGCGTGGTCCTCAGCGCCCTCCCACATGCGCAGGCACGCGCTGGCGGCCGCCAGCATCTCGCTGTCGTAGCCGATGACTTCGTTGTACGTCGCGAACGCCTGCAGCAGCCGCGTGAGGCTGCGCTTGTGCTGCTCGCTCTCCCACAGACCCGAGACAGCGACGTCGCACGCGATGCGCTTGGCGTTTGGGCAGTCGCCGCACGGGCACATGTAGTCGTCCAGGAACAGGAGCATGCGCGCGGTCGACGACGAAGGCGACGCCGCCATGCGGTGCAGGCGCTCGACCAGCGCGTCGCAGTGGCACTCGCAGTCGCCTGCAATCACTTCCTCCTCCGCCTTGTAGTTGCTGCTGTTGTCCTCCACGATGCACGGAACGGAGTCGAGGACGCACGCGGCGTCGTCCACGGCGTCAAAGAAGCCGTCGTCGGCCTCCTCCTCGTCCTCCGAGTCGCTGTCACTGTCGCTCTCGGACTCGGTGAGCGCCTCGGTCGCGTCGGTCGTGCACGACTCGCAGTCGTCGTCCTTGACGACGCCGGCGCAGAGCTCCCACAGGTCGGGGCGCGCCATGGCCAGCAGGTCGCAATCGTCGTAGATCGATGTAGAGATGGTCGCGGCCGTGGCCGGCATCGCGTCCACGCCAAAGACCGTCGTCTTGATGGACGTGACCGCCGTCGCGAGCCACGCGGTCGAGCGCGTCCAGAGCGAGGCCTGCTGCTTCTCCATCACGTCCATGCGCCAGCCCACGGCGACGGCCGAACTCACGAGCGCAGTCGAGGCGAAGTTGCCCATGTTGTCAATTGTTGATCTTGTCGTTTGCTGTTGCGGTGTTGCGGTGTTGCGGTGTGCGCAGTCGAGAGCAAATCGGTGAATGAACCGACCGGCGGACGGGGTTGACGAGCGTATAGATGACGTCCAAAGCGTTGCGCGTGGCCGAGAAACGGCGGCTTCAAGTGCGCATCTTCGACCGCTTCGACTTGCACAAATTCTCCAAATGCGCGTTTCTGATTGGTCGAGAGCTGACCGCTTCGCCGTTTCCTCGTCGCTGATTGGTGAATTGGTCGGTAAATCTGTACCCAGTAACGTCCCATGCCAGTCACCGTGTGAGCACGTTCCACCACGCCCTTTCGACGCCGTCACACGTCACAGATCGGTACTGGCATCAATACCGGTAGCTTACCTGAGACCGGTACCGAGTGCGTCGGGACGTCGAAGCGACACTTCAACGTCGTCGCGTCCCCATTGCAAGCGCTCGACAGGCATGAAGAGCCCGCTGCGAGGTCGTGACGCTGGCGGGAATGACAGCAACGCGTCGGGCGCAGCGAATGCGGTGAACGCGCGAGCTCGCCGGGCGCTGGAGGCGCTGCGTGAGGTGCTGGCGGCGGCGCAGGCGCGCGGTGTGGCGCTGACCGCGTCCTACCAGCACTTCGACCGCAATGCCAGCGGCGTCGTGGGCATGGACGACCTCATGGCGGCGCTCGTGGACCTGCACCTGTGCTCGCCAGCGACGGTCTGGGACGAGCGAGACGCGGAAGACTGCCTCGAGCTGCTGACGCGCGGGAAATCGCGCGCCTACTGCTCGCGGGATGACTTTGTGCGCTTCTTCGCGACTCCGGCTGATACCACTGGCGTGAGTGCGTCTCCGACGACAACAAAGAGCAGCAAGACGCGCAAACCAGCGGTATCTCCTTCGCGCGACAGTCTCGAGGACGTCGAAGACGCCGGAGGTGCTGGTATCAGGATCACGACTGATGACGATGGAAAGTCCGCGCCCAAGAACATGAAGCGACCGCAGGTGACGCTACCCGAGTGGGCGCACGCGCGCAGCAAGAGAGCGCTGAGCGAGCTCGAGAGCATGCAGCGCCGCCGCGGACTCAAGCGCGACAAGCAGTTCCAGCTGTCGTCCCTCGTGGCGTCGAGTCCAGGCTCCTTCGAGTCTTCACTGGGCGAGGAAGACGAGAACAACAACGCGAACGCTCGGTCTCCAGGTGAGCGCGAGGGTTCTCCCGTAGGCGAAGGGATTGTTCGCCTGCCACTCAAGTCCGTCTCTCCCCACAAGAAAGACGGAGGCAGCCGCGTGCTCGAGTTCAACCCGGACACGGCTGACAGCGTCTTCGCCTTAGATGAAGAGCACGCGATCACGTACCGAATTCTCACGCACGACATTGACAAGGCCGCAGACATCGAGCGCGACGAAGGGACCGCTCGTCTTCGCGCCGTCTTCCTTCAAGTGCTGGCAGCAAAAGGCAGCCGACAAGAAGGCGGTGACCTGCATGACGAGGTCCCGGCGATGCTCGCGCTATTCCGACTCACCGTGTTCATCGACGCCTTCCAACGACTCGAGACGCTGGCCGCGTTCTTCGAGCCGCTCTTGGTGCACTTCCCGCGCGGGAAGATCCTCCTGTGCGGCCACCCCGTGCGGTCCAAGCGGTCCACAGTCTGGAACAGCGACTTTGTCGCTGACAGGTACGGGAAGCTGCTGGACTTCCTCACGTCGCAGTCGCGCGAGTGGCTCGTTCAGCCAAAAGCTGGCGTCGGCGCCGTGCCGCAGTACCTCGTTGGGTTCGGCACTGGCGCGAGTGCCGCACTGCAGTTCCTCGGTATGAGCGTTCCGCTGAGTACGTCGACGTCCCCATCGCTGCAGAGCTTCGCGCACGCCTTGCGCGCTCTCGTCCTGGTCAACAGCGTCGTGGACGTGAACGCTGCTATGCGCGGCAGTCTGCAGAGCCTCCGCGTGCTGCTGCAGCGCCCATCGAGCGACGCCACGCCGCTTCACGAAGCCTGCCTGGCGCTGCTGTTCAGCGAGCACTACCTCACACAGGTCGCGCCGAGCCGCCGCGCCGCGATGGAAGCGTTCTTCCACACGAGAAGAGACTTCTTTGTCGGTGACAATAATGGCGGCGGCACTTCCAACAATGCCGAGCTCTTGCGTCTGCTAATACGAGGCGTCTTGAAGAACAGGGACGTCCGTGACGCGGCAGCCAACCTTGCGACGCTCCCGCCGCCGTTCGCCGTTCTGCTCGTCCATGGATCGCAGAACGCGCTCTTCCACCCGGACCAAGTAGAGTCATTGACGCAGACGCTGTCTTCGCTGTCCAACAAGATGGCGGAGAGCGTCGCAGCAGCACTCGCGGCGAGCGCCACCGACCTACGTGACAGCGACAGCGTCGGGAGAAATCCTGTCGGGACGGTGCCGTTCCACGTCTCGTGGCTCAAGAGCGGACACGAGATTGTGCAGGAGCGCGCGGCGTTCCTCTATGATCTCCTCCGTCAGATGATCATGTTGGATCCACGCGCGAACGAACAGAAAACCGTGGTGAGTGGTGAGTGCAAAGCACCTGCAGCAACGACGAGTCCCGTACTTGTCGTGCCTGCTGCACAAGTTGCAGGTGACGCCACGCCCGTCATATCGGCAGGAGCTTCAGTTGCTTCCAAGATAGACGACTCGTCAGGTGCTGATGACCGACCTCCTCAGGCCGAGCCTTCAGCTACTGGACAAGGCGCACTTCCATCGGTGACGGAGCGGGTGCGCGACCTTCTCGCCCAACACGGACTCAAGTGGATCCAGCAGGAGCTGTACGACCGCGGGGTCGAGGGCTCCGGCGCGACCGACGCGATCCTGAAGCGGTACGACCAAGTTCTTGAGGAGGAAGAGGCCAAGGAGCGGCAGCGTCTCGTGCAGATCACGCGGCAGCAAGCCAAACACCGCGAGGTCGAGACGCTGCGACTTGAGAAGCAGCGCGCCGAGATCGAGCGCCAGACGCGCGACAAAGAGGTCGCGTTGAGTATCAAGCGCAAGAAGACGGAGAGCCAACGCGCGTTCTTCGCGCAGATGGAGGCGCAAAAGCTCGCGCAGGCGCGGATGCGCGAGGAGCAGCAGTCCATGGCGCTGGAAGACGTGCTCGCCATCAAGTACGAGAACCACGTCGTCCTGGAAGACGAGCGCCGCGTCCGGAACGACTCGATGGCAAAGCAAGTCGAGGAGATCGAGGCCGAGCGAGGTGAAATCAATCGCAGCAACTACCAGATCCAGCTGCAGCAGGAGCGGTTGACAGCGCAGCAGGAGAAGCGCGAGGCTCTCAAGCAGTTCCAGAAGGCGTTCGATCAGAACGAGCTCGTCTCGAGCGCCGTTGAGGCCTACTGCCTGGACGCGAGCCCGATCTACGAGCAGTTCACCGCGCTCGCCGAGGGCGCTCGCCTCATCGCCAAGGATCTAGCGCACTTCTACGAGCTGAAGGAGCTGCAGAAGGAGGAATCCGCCCAGCGACGCTCACAGCTCGAGAAACGACGCGAGGAGCTCGCGAACAAGCAAACGTCCCAGCGCAACTTGGAGCGCGTGCTTGCCAAGGCGAAAAGCACGGGCATGATCGCCAAGGCAGGGCTGGGCACCGTGCGCATTGTCCCGATCACTTCGAACGAGATGGCGGCGCTTGCGCGGGATCTGGACGAGCTGCGGGACGAATGCGAGCGCGTGCAGCACGACGTCGGGCTGCGCACACAGGAGCTGCACTGGAAAGACCAGCTACTGCAACGGCTAAGCGTCCTGATCAAGCGCAACGAAGGGTTCCGGGCGGAGATGCTCGGGAAGCTAGGCGCTTGCCTCGAAAAAGGCAACGACAAGGTGCTGCTGCTCCGCGAAGACGACGAGCAGATGATGGAGCGGCTGGCTACTAACCGAAAATTGCAGGAGCGACTGGAGACACGAGCGCAAGCCGAGCGCTGAGCGCGTGCGCGCAGAGCAAGCCACGACCGAGTACTTCGACACGCGGCTGCGCGTCGAAGGCGCGTCCCAGCGCGTGCTGCGAGTTATGATGATCCGCGAGCTCTCGCAAGAAGCAAGCCAACTCGAGGCGCGTATCGCCGAGTTGACGGCCGAGGAGCCGCGAATCAAGCGCGACCTGAGCGCGAATCGCACGGCACTGAACGAAACAGCCGGTAAGACGTACGACGTCCAGTGCGCGCGCGAAAAACTGACCCAAGTGGCTCTTGCCGCGCCTGGCAGTCGCAACAATGGCCGCAAATCCATCTCCAGCCTTGAGAACCCCATCGACGCCTCGACGGAGGGCGTTGACGACGACACTGTCCACGTGTCGGAGCGCGTTCGCCGTAGACGCCACGTCGATCGCACACCCGAAGAGCGGCAATGGGTCGCGATGGACTTCGCGCTCCACTTCGCGCGCTACTACAAGACCATCTCGGCCGAGGAAGTCGAGCTGATCGCCAAGAACACCGACTCGGTCTACAAGTGCACGCTGGCCAAGGAGCAGCTGGAGCGATTGCTGACGCTGCCGGCGCGCAACTGCCTCGCGCTCGCGTTCCTCAAGTCCAACGAAGAGCTCGAGGCGCACGCGCTGCTGCGCAAGTTTTCGTTCGGCGACGGCGAGGACCACTTCGCACAGCTCGACAAGCAGTTTGTGATGTCTCCCCACATGCCCAAGCGCCCGGTGGCTTCGACCTTGGAGGGTTTGGCTTCCGCGCTGGAGAAGGAGACCGTGAATCGACTCACGGGTGGGAGGAAGAAGCCCAAAGAACGTATAGCCGTACCCAGAGACCAGAGCGCGCTGCTGGACGAGGGAGCGTCGTCATCGGTCACGACGCTTTTCAGCGCGGCCAACGCCACACTCGACCCACACAAGAGCGTCACGCACACCTTCCGGATGCCCGCACACAGCGTCGGCGTCCTCGCACTGACCGTGTCGATCGTCTTCCAAGGGTCGTTCAAGCCCGCGGGGTACCAGAATGGTCGTCTCGCCGCCATGCTGTACGTGATCCCACCCTCCGAGAGTGACAGCTCGCGCGTGCGGGCGCCAATACCAATCGGGAAGTGCTTCTCGTCGCGCGACATTGCGCTATGCACGCCGCATAGTCTGGGGCGTCTCGTGGTTCGCCATGAGCCCGACGTCGTGCCACTGCGGTGACGCGACCTACCACGTCGTGCTCGGCGCGCCAGTTCGCACGCGCTACTCGATTGACGTGACGGCTCACACGGCGCTGTTCGCGGGCGAAGCGCTGCAGCGCAAAAAGTCGGACGCGCTCAAGAAGCAGGAGCTGTTGTCGCTCAAGCGCGACGAGATCCAGAACGTGTTCACGACCATCCAGCTGAGCGAGCGCAAGAAGCGACTCGCGCGCGCGATGGCCAACGAAGCGAAAGACACCGGGCGCGCCGCCGAGCTCGAGCTCCTCCGCGCTACTCGAGAGCTTGAAAAGGACAACGCCGCGCCGCAGTTAAGCCACGAGCAGCGACTCGCACTGCACCGCACCATCCACGACGCCGAGGCGCGGTTCACGGAGAACAGCTTCCGGTATGCCAGACGCGAGGAAGAGGTGCGCGACATTGACCAGTGCCTGCGCGAGCTCACCCTCATTCGTGTCGACTTGCTGGACGAGTGCGAGCAGATGGAGAAGGATCTAGCCGACTACCGCGAGTGTCTCCTGCGAATCGCCGCGGCACTAGCCGTCGGTGAACAAGGTGACGACACTGGAGACGTTGCCGGCGCACGCATGGCCAAAGCGCTCAACGTCGAGTACGAGCCGATCGGCGCGCGGTCTGCCAAGCTCCGGTGGGCCGAGCTCTCGGCCATGAAGGCCAAACTCCCCTCCATGATGACGCCGGCCAAGCGTCTGCGTCGCAAGTACAAGAAGGGCCGCGACGTGCTCGAGAAGAAGGAGCGCGAGTGGATCTTGCTCGATCGCATCCTGCATCCTCGGCTGTACGACTGGGAAGAGCGCCTGTCGGCCGCTGCGACTGGTTCTGGAATTAGCGCGGCCGACGTGACCGCCAACTACTGGCGTATGCGACTTCACGGCACGCACTCGACGCTGTCCAAGGACGAGCAGCAGCTCGCAGTGCTGTCCAAGCTCGAGCTCGAGCGCATCATGAACAGTCCGTGGAACCTGCTCGAGCGCAAGGAGATCCAGGTCCGCAAGGTTGTGACGCGGTTCCGCGACGACTGCGGCGCGTCATCGAAAGCCTCGTCGTCGACCACGTCTTCACCGCCAACGACCATGGTCGCGCTGCTGCGGGCGCAAAAGTGGAGCGACCTGACTGCTGAAGAGCGCGAGTGGAAGCAGTACGACCGTATCTTGAACCCGGCGTACTACCGAACGGCAACAAAGAACGAGTCCGCAATGCGCTTCCAGCAGCTCGCGCAGAACCTGAAAACTGCAGCAGCAGCAGCAACATCGTCTTCGCCATCAATTCCAGCGGACGGCGACGCGACACCATCAGACGACTTACCCCCGCCCTTGCTGGTGAATATGGCGCGCGAGGACTTGGTCGCGGCGCTGAATACGCCAGACGAGGAGGTATTCACGCTACCTAGCGAGGTGCTGCGCGCTCGGACGCTGCTGCTCAAGTACGACCCGCAGCTGAGCAGCAACCTGCTGGAGGCCGCGTGAGTGCACCTTGGGCAGCAAACGCCGGCGGAAGTCGCCGAGACGGACGTGGACACGCGGTGTCGACTCGTGTACGACGAGCTGCAGCGCGCGATCGCGAACACGCGCAACGAGTTCATGGACTCGAGCGTGCTGCACTCGACGCTCCAGCGGTTCCCGACCAAGGTGTTGCGTCTGGAGCTGGAGAAGGACCTCGACCGGCTGCTCAGGTCGCAGATCACCGAGTAGGAAGAGTACGAATTGCGCACGCTGTTCCTCGACAAAAAGAAGGGGGACAAGAGAAGAAACACAGGCGGTCAGGTGAGCAAAACGGATCGCGACGGTGACGAATCCGAGTCCGTGTCCGAGTCGGACAGCGATGAAGAAGCCGTCGTCGCACGGGAAGCGCGCGACGCGCGACGCCAAGCGAAGCTCGGAGCGAAGAACTCCAACGCGCGCGGCAAGACGCTCAAGCAGCAGTCCATCCAACGGCAGCGGCGACGGATCCGCGATGTACGTACATGTCCACGTGTCGGTAATGGCTCGCTCTTCCATGGGTCGTCTGTTGTGCTCACATGGTTCGCCCTTCGTCCAAGCGCAGGCGCTGCAACCGCGAAGCCTCGAGGAGCGACGGCGGCTTCTCGAAGAGCAAGAGCTCGGCTTTGGCGGCTGCATGGCGTGCCGCACCAACCCGTGCTCGTGGCAAATGTACCTCGCCGACTCGACGGCGACTATCCAGTCGCGGATGGAAACGCTGCACGAGGAGCTTGAGCGCGTGAAGCACTGCGCAGACGTCACCATGAGCTCGAGCATTTGCCTCGCCGCCGTGCAGTCCGGGCGTGGCGCGATCGTCATGCGGCGCGCCGACCTGTTCGACGAGCTCACGGCCGAGCGCAAACGATGGGCGACGCACCTCCGGCTCCAACGCGTCGACGTCGAGTTCCACGCGACCTTCCAGTGCCGCGTGTCGTACTTTGAGACGCGCGCGCTGCACGACTTCCCTCAAGTCCAGCTCACCGACAAGATCCAACGCGCGCTGCAGCGCGAGCACAACACGCTGGTGGCGCAGCTCGCGGCCTCGGAGATGGTGGAGGACGCGCTGGAGGCGATGCTCGAAGGGTGGGTATTTGGCGAGCGCGAGTCTCAGCGGGCAGCGCTCGGCTTCGTCCCTAGCCTCAAGCGCGACGGACCCCTGTCACTGCAAGACCTGCGTCGACTCGAGCAGGAAGCACAGAAGCCTCAACATGAAGAAGAAGATGCTGCGAAACGGCGGGAAGAGCAGGGCGCACCGCGCGACAAATGGGTGCCCATTGAAGTGGCGGCGTTGGAGCGGCAGCGCGAGGGCAAGGTTGTCCAGCAGGGATCGGCGCTCGACAAGTCGTTGACCGAGACGGAGCGCGCGCTGCGCTTCGGCATCTTCTGCATGACACTCATGTACTTCCGCGGGCTCGCGATGCTCAAGCGCCAGCGCGCCACGTGGTCGCTGTCCAAGGCGTCCGGATTCAAGTCCTCGACGAGCGAGATGTCGGCTGAGAAGCGTCGCATGCTGCAGGAACAACGCAATGTTACGAAGCGACAGCAAAAGGCGGCAGTCTTCGACGCCAAGGCGCAGCGCGCCGCCGCTCGTTCCCAAAAGCTGCACGAAGAGAAGGCGGCCGCGTACCGCCGACGGCTCGTGGTCGAGCACAAGCGCGCGACGCGCGAGGCACGCGCTGTGGTCGAGATTCAACGCACGTACCGAGGCCACATGGGGCGTATCGCCGGGAAGCGCTGGATGATCCGACGACGCGAAATTGACGCTCAGCGTGCGCTTGACCGCGCGGCAGCCATCACGCTCCAGCGTGCATACCGCGGGCGTCTCGGACGGCTGGCAGCGGAGGAAAGGCGAATCGAGCTGGCCGAGTTCATCTCCCAGCTGCGCGCGGAGGAGGCGATCGAAGAGGAAGAGGCGTACTGGCGCGCACATCCAGTTGAACGCGCGGCGCGCAGCGTGGCTGCCTTCGTCAAGAAGCAGGCGTAGATGAAACCTGGTGGTTCATGAGCAGGAACGGAGGAGACACTCGTTCGTGCAAGAATGGGTGCAACATGTGATGTGTGAACTGGGGTAAACAAAAGAGAGCAGTAGCACTGGCAGTACCATAGCAAGACAGGAGATGAAATATGCACGAGGGGCGGTCTTACCTCTCGACAAGTGTATTTACCAAAGCCAGCAGATGCGCGGTGCGGCGACGTCCTTCCACGTCAGCGATCCTCTTCCTCGGCAAAGAATCGATCTCGACACCTGTTGTTGTCATCAAAGTCGCCACTCCATCAGTGCGCCATTGATTTCCTCTCGACGAGGCCAGGTATTACCTCACTCGGCTAGGCCTTGTCAGCGAAGAACGGCAGCGTCGTGCTGACCAGCTTGAGCAATTCGGCAATCGGCTTGCGGCGGTGCGCCGTCTGCTTGGACACGCTCGTCCACTTCTCACCATGGCGCGGCTCCGCGACGACGCAACGTGCCAGGATCTTGTCGGCCGCAGCACTATCCTTGCCGCCGTGCTGCCGCTCAAAGAGGTAGTAGAACGCCCAGCCGTCACCAAAGTCTGCGTCGAGCTGTACCGTGCGCTCGAGCCACTTGCGCGCCTTCGAGTATTTGCGCTCGTGCCAGAACAGCTTGGCCACCGACAGACACACAGCAGGGTCGTTGTCCTTCTTCTTGAGCGCCGTAAACGACGCGCGTTTCTGCTGCGCACGCGGCGCGATGTCGATCGACTCGGCGAGCAGGATTCCAGACTCCGGGCACTCTTGCAAAGCCTTGGCGAGCAACGTCTCCTGGCCCTTTGCATTCCCGTGACGCGACTCCAACCGAGTAGCTTCGAGCCAGAGAACGTCATTCTTGGAGTTCTTGAGTCGCGCGAGCTCCAGCACGGATCGAGCCTTCGTCACACCAGTCATCTTCTCCTCGAGACGGCTCGAAAGAAGCCACAGCGGGACTGACGTCGGGCAACGCTGCACACCTTCGCGATACATCTGCTTGGCGCGCGCGTAGCTCGCAGGCGGGTCGAGCGTCTCGTAGAATTGACCTGCCATCATGTGCAGCTTAGCAAACTCTGGGAATCGCTTCACACCCTCGAGCACGAGCTTCTCTTCAGCCTCTCGCGTCTCGGCTGTCGCTTCAGTCGTAGAGTTATTTTGTTCGCGCTCGAGCAGCACCGATTTCATCCAGACCCGAGGAGACGGCGCCTGGGCACGAGCCTTGGCCAGCAACGCTCGCGCAAGCTCGATTTCTCCATTTTCCCACTCAAGCTTGACCGCAGCAAGCCAGATGGGTTCGCTGTTCGGGTTCGCGCTGAACGCCTGCCGCAGAATCAAACGCGAGTTTTCGACCGAGCCGTTGAGCCACACCTCCTTGGCGGCCATGAGCCACAAGATCTCGGCGTTCGGGCAACACGTGACGGCCTTCTGAAGAAGCTGTTCGACGGCAGCGGCGGCGGCAGCAGCGGCTTCGCTGGATTCCCCACTCGTCTCTTTTGCCTTTTGCTGGAGCTGCTTCTCCAACGCAATTGCGCGCAGCCAGACCGACTTCTTGCCGGGGAAAACCTTTAGCGCGTATGCGTAAATGGCCTTCGCCGTCAAGAGCGCGCCGCGCGACATGCTGTTTTCGGCGTCATCCATCCATGTGCGTTTGCGGTCCTCTGGGTCAACGCCAATGTCAAGACTGGCGTGCACAATAGCGGTGCACGTGAGCGGAGCGTCCGCTTGCTCGCAAGCCTCAGCTTCTTGTAGCCAGGCTTCGCGACGCATGACGACCTGGTGCTTTTGAAGCGACTTGATGGCCATCTGGATGATGCGAGTCGCCATGTCAAGTCCCTTGCCCTGTGCTTCCTCAAGCTTAGCAGCCGTAATCCAGATCGACGGGTCAGTCGGAATCGCTGCGCGCGCCTTGTTGAGCGTCTTCTTGGCGTTCTCATAGGTCTCGAGCCGCGCAAGCGCAAGCCAGAGATCCACTGCCTGAGGCACGCACTCAACTGCGCGACCCAACAGCACGCGTGCTCCATCCACATCCTCGAGCTCAATCAGCGCCTTCCACAACTTGACCGAGTTCGGGACGAACTCGAGAGCGCGTCGCATCACGAGCTTCTTGAGCTCATCGTCGTTTTCAAGCTGAGCGGCCTGCAGCCAGATCTTGACAGACTTTGGCACGTGCCGCACGGCTCGTGCGAGAATTGTCTTGGCGTTCTCTGGATTCTGGAGACGCGCAGCTTCAAGCCAAACGTCTTCTTGCATAGGGCACGATTCGCACCCTTGCGCGATGATCCTCCGCGCCTGCACCATTTTGCCCGCAACTTCTTCAAGCCGCGCAGCTGCAATCCATCCTGGCCCGTGCTTGGGGTTGGTCATAGTCACGGACTTGAGAAGAAGCCGCGCCTTCTTGATATCGCCAATCTCAGCGTCACTCGTAAGCTTCAAGCTGTTGAGGTCTGTGAGGTAGCCCTTGGGGTCGACAACGGTCTGCCCCGACACCGAGTCCGACATTTTGTCGAGTTTGAGCGACAGTACGGCGCCACGCGCCTCGGCGAGCCCCGACATGCTCGACGTCATTCCGCTGGGCGTGTCCACTCCAGCAGCAGGCGTGATCGTGCCATCGCCAGCCAGCGCTCCGCGAGTGTTGTTCGCGCCTGAAAGCAGCACGCTGTCGGGCACGGGCGCGAAAAGCTCGTTGCGCTTCTGCAGCGCCGTGTTGGTCTTGTACTTGAGCGAGTAGTCGCCGATGTCGGGGATCTGCTCCCAGTCGGCGTCCGACATGGTCTTGAGCGACTCCTTGACGTCCGCGAACTGGTCGCTGATCTTGGGCCGCTCCTGCCGCGCCCGCTTGAGCTCCTCCAGCTGCCGCACCTCGCGCCGCCGCTTGCGCCGCGCGTCCATCCGCTCGTCGATCGCCTCGTACACGTCGTCGGCCTCGCGGTCGTCCTGGTCGTACGGCGTGTCCTGGAACAGGCCGCCGCGGGACGAGTAGCCCGAGAACTCGTCGTAGTTGGTCTCGCTGTAGTCGCCGTAGTCCTCGTTCTCGTCCTTTTCGCGCCCGAACCCGCCCATCCCGGCCGTTCCCGAGCCTCGCCCTGCCCCGCCAGGTCCGGAAGAAGACGGCGCGCCTCCGGGGAACCCTGCGCCCCGACCGGCGCCACGCCCGGCGCCCGGGGGGCCGGGGAGGGCGGTGCCGTCCGGCGCCATGGGCGCGCGCGCCGGCCCAATGTCCGACCGTGTCGTGAAGCCCACGGCGCCGCGGCCGAGACCCGGCACGTAGTTGGCCGGCGCGCCCGACGCGTACGTGTTGCGCACGCGCTGCCCCAGTCCGCTCATCCTGTCCGGAGGCTGGTTAGATACGCGTGCACGTGCACACAAGGAGGGGTGCGGGAGGGAGGGAAGCGCTGGGCGCTCTAACGTCGATCCGCCGCGTCGTGTCGGTCTTTCTCGCCTTGCCTTGATCGGTGGAGTCGCAGGCGCGCCAAAAACGAGAGTGATGGTCTTCTCAACAGGTTTTATTACTGTTTTTGTTTGTGAATTTCACATATTAGGTTTTATTGGTAGGGTTTTAAAGATGTACAGTTTATGGTCATGATAAGTACGAAATTGGGCAGTCACTTTACACGCATTCCTGTTGAATGGTGGTCGTTGAAGCGGCTCGCGGCCTCCCATGGACTTGTAAATCGCTTAGCTGCAGTGAAAACCGGAGATTCACGCCGTTTGGCGTGTGTGTTCTTACTCGGAGTATACGAAACGCACTGGACAATCCGCTCATCTATTCATGTATATATCTTACACTGAAATGTCGGCATCACGGGTTAGCGACTCATAAACGCGCAGTCCTGGCGTTTCGTCCCGGCTCGGATCGATCCGTTTGTTGCGTTGTGACCGGTTTATGCTGCCGTAGTACCCGGATTGAGAAGCTAATTCTGTCGCGACGGGGCGAGTATCCTGTGGTCGAGATCGCTCTACTGTACAGTACTCGGAACCCTCACTCGTGCCGTCCGGTCGATCCTCCCAATGCCCCAAGCTGTTCCTCGCGACTCCATCAAAGCTCAATCGGCTGGGTATGCCGCACGCGCAGGCACGCAGCGCCTCTGTCATGCGCAGGTTGCCTCTGATACAGGAGAGCCCCGTCGCGATCGGTGAGTGGGAAACCGGCCACCTCGCGACGCTCGCGCTGCAAGAGTGCGCGGCCATGACAGTGAGCAGCACGGTCGCCTACGCCGGTTTTTCGGCGTCAAGCCCTCTGACCGACGACTGGCCGTCCTGGTTACCGATGCGGCAACGCCCGACGCTTCGACTCCCAAGGGACCCTTCCTCCGGCGAGGATGTCGCTGTCGACCGGTGCAGCTCGCTTCGGTTAGATGCGCCCAGCCAACTCGGCAGTGTGGGCTCCAGTTACCGCGGGACGCTGAGCTCGAAGCGAAGAGCGCGGAAGCTCGAAAAGAAGCGGCAGCAGGAGACTTTCCTCTCGATGCTCGACCACTTCCACGTGCGCGCTGTCCATCCGACTTGCGAGTCGCATTACCTGCCGGTGCGATCCGCACATGAGGCCGCGCAGTACTCGGCGCAACAGAGACGCGAGCGTGTCGCGCTGGACCTTCCCCAATCGGGTATTCAAGGGTTGGGGCGGCTCCCAGCTCCCAAGACTGCTCTTCAGACGGCGACTACTGCGTCAGCGGGACCACGGAGGGCGCTCAGCTCTCGCCTCGGGCTGGTGTTGGCGTCGCGGTCGCTAGCCACGAGGAAGTGGAAGCGGCTGCACCGGTGGTTCAGCCGCACACAAGCCACGTGAGGGCCGGTGCCGTACAAACTGAGAGTAGAACGGAGCACCGTGTAAGCTGATGGCGGTAGCAGTAAGCCGTCGCCGGGTGCCGTCAGGGAAATGAAAAGGAAAAGTGATGGGGGCACAATGTCTGTATCTCCTTTGGGCTGTCATTTGCATCTATTTTAGCCTTACACGTAGACGTAACCGACTCGTATGTGCGTGCTTACAGCACTGAGCTTGGGATGACCGAGCACGGGATGGGTCCTGTTCTCAAAAGAGTACACGAAGAGATGCGAGTGTGCCACGCGAAGCGATCTCTCGCGCCGGTCGGTAGCTTCGTCGTTTCATAGTCCTAAGTATAAGTCGGCGCGTGGAGCTGGAAAGCACAAAGCGACGGGCGTATTTCCGGAATTCAGTATCCAGCGACGCCGACTCCTCTGTAGCGAAGCAAACTCCCCGAGTCGACGGCACTGTCCTGTGCAATACCATCGCGACTGACGTCCTCAGCTGCCTCGCGCCTCAAATATGTTCCCACGACGCAGTACTTAAGCACAGCGAGCGTCTTTGCTTTAGCTTGTACTCCAGATGCGACCGATGCAAAAATGGAGCTGCTTCACTTCTCCGCGTAGGAAAAGACCAGGTCAGTCAACGAGAAGCGTGTTGGGTCTGCACTAGTGTCGCCTTGGTTGTCTTTACCACCTTCAGATCCCGTTCAGCGGCTCGCCACGCGCTCACACCGCTCGGCAAGCTCTCCGACATCGATCCAGTCGATCCGAGCCCCGGCCCGTAGCCTATGCATCAGCTAGCGATGATCCCAGCGGCGCCGACCGGGTCCAGAGAGCTCAGCGACAGCGGGGACAGCTCGACCACACTGGGCGGACGCATCGCCGAGGCAGCCGCCACCGCCACCGCTGCTGACATGTCTGTGGCTCCGCCAGCGTCCAAACGCGTCTGGCCAGAGTGGCTGCCATCGAGGGGGCGCTCTGCACCCCAGCTTGGCAGTGCGTCGACAGAGGGCGCAGCCCCCGCTCAAAGACCCAAAACCGCCGCCCCGACAAGCTCGCAGGCACCTAAGCAGCGTCCACAGCTCACTCAGCGCAAGAGCTCGACCCCTCAACACGCAGACGGCGGTACCGTCGAGGGCAAGCGGCGCAATTCAACATATAGGACGAAGCTCGAATACTTCAAGGTGCGCGCCGTGCACGCGGACACGTTCTCGTCACTGCGAGCCGCTCCGGTCGGCTGCGACGAGAGCGATCCCTGCACTGACCAGACCACAAGCTCGCCACGACGGGACAGTGCGCACGAGAGGCTGGACGAACAAGAGCACGGGTATCTCGAGTCGATTCAAGAGACAGCCCCACCAGCACGCTGTTCAGCCACCCCGACCACGACGCTTGACAACAGGGGACGCGGCTTTATCACCCCACCTGCACGGCGTTCAGCCACTCCAACTGCGACGCATGACAGCACGTGACTCGGCTTTATCGGACAACGTACCGTCGCTGCTGCGGCGGCCGTCAACTCCGCGGTCGCCGAGCAAGAGGCGGTGGAGACAACTGCGGCGATGGCTCGGGCTGGGGCGCCGTTAGCACCACGCGCGCTGTTGCGGGCGACGGCGCTGCGTTGGCCCAGGACTGTCACTGGGATCGTCAAGCGGCACAGGTCGACGAGGCTGAAGCCGTCTCGCCATCACTAGAGATGCTGTTCATAAATACTATCAGCCCCATGCCCACGTGAACTGAGGCCCGAGATGCTTTCAGTCTCGGCAAGAGCATCCGCTACTGGATGCTTGTGTGCTGTTGACTGGTGCTAAAACCGTCTTCATCTCTCCTCCGAGCGGCTTCAAGTGGTCTCCGTCGTGGTCCTCGGGTTCTCAGTCGCATTCCGGTCTATATCGAGAGCTAGACAAGAAGTTGACAACTCCGACGGGGGTATTTCTGTCGTGGGATGAACTCGTGCGATCGACGCCCTGTCCTTGGGTGTGCAGTGCCGAGCTTGCCGAGCTCTACTCATCCATCGCCACCCCTGATCTGGATCGAGTATCCTAACTATCTTTAGGGCGCTGAAGAAGGGCATTGCAAATGCCTTGCAGCCCAGGACGAACTGACGTCAAGAGGTACGCCGAGCTATTCCGGTCGCAGCCGACAAAGTAACATTAGGCTGCTCATGAATAGCGCCGCCCGCCCTTGACCCCGCGCGGGTCTCAGTCCTGCTTTTCCCACTGTGAACGAGACAGACCCCGCCTCGCTGTTTGAGATGAGTGCTTGCCAAATAGCGGCGGATGACGGGCTTGGCATGTCCGCATCCGGCCCCCTCACTGACAATTGGCCGGACTGGCTACCGAGACGCCGCCACCGATCCGTGCCTGATATTCCTGTTGACGCGCTACCCCAAGGTCTCGCCACGACACAACGGGGCCGAAGCGACACCTGGAGCGTCCCTCGACGGTCACAGACAACAACGGAGCAGCAGCTACGAGACGCTGCGTTCCTGCGGATGGTCGAGCACTTCAAGGTACGCGTGGTCCACCCAGACGGCGACTTCTCTTCGCTCTCAACGCCGGCGGCGGCCAGCGACCAGCACGCAGACGCGAACGATGCAGGCGACCAACGCACTGGTAGCCAGCGACATAGCGACCCGCACACGGTCAGTTCCCAGCCCCGCGGCCGACCAGAGAGGCGAGCGCCACCAGATGATACGATGCACATGACGACGCAAGCGCCGCGAAGCCAGGAAGGAGCGCAGAGGCGCCCGCCGCACGCGCTGAAGCGGAAGTGGAGGCGGCTGCGGCGATGGCTCGGGCTCGGCCGTCAAGGTCACGGCGACGGGTGAAGCCCCAGTGGCTCGTGTCGATCGCCTCGGTGTCAGCGACGGCCGACTGAATCAAGGTGAAGCTGGTGCCTCGGCCTATGATCTTACCGCGCCGCCGCTGCAGAAACGCGCGCAACAGGTATTGCAACACCCACGGGCGCGCTGGTTATTTCGGTCTCACTAACGCAGGGAGCACGGGCCGGCAACATAAATGCGACTGCAATCTGCGAGGTGAAACGATTCGGGAACGGTGGCTCCATGCCGCAAATACACCTTGTTGTTCTGGTTAGGACACCGAAGGGGATCTGCAATGGCTCCGCAGTTGCACTGCTGATCAGTCTTGCACGACGTGTGAGCTCCAGTATCTTTGAGGCGCCGAGGATAGATGGCCAGCAGGTTTACTTGCGATGGAAATATTAACCGCGCTGTACAGCAGAAAGCGGACAACCAACGAGAACACTCACATCGCATCGAGGGATAAGGCTCCGTTACCATGGCAACTGAAGGAGTGCGGTCACAAAGACTCGCGCGGAGCCATCTTTCAGCACCGATAGGAGCCAATTGCGGTGGTAAAGCCCGCTTGGCAGCCCCACTCGGCCGCACAAGACATTATCGCAGCAGTCGCTCAAGAGAGAGGGAGAGGGCTTCAACTCATGCTGAGATCGAGGCGCGCAACGGAGCACTGCGCTTCCATGGCCGCGAACAGCGCGGCCGCTGACGCTGGCAAGTCACCTCCCCGCCTGCCGACGTGTCGATGGTCAGTCTGGACCCCAAAACGCTCGCCGATGGAGGAAGACGTCGCCTCCAAGCACAGCTCGCACGGCTCGCCGACTGTCAAGCACGTGCAGTCTAGCGCGTCCCGTACCGACAGCGGCTTGTCTCGGTGCAGCACACACGTGATGGATGACGGGCATCACGACGCGGCGTTCCACTCGGTGCTCGTCCAAGTGCGCGAGGCCCGCTCTTCGGTCGAGTGTCTGTCGCTAAACGTCCAGGCCGGCCGCGAAGACGCGGACTGCGATCAAGACGAGCAGCAGGCATCACAACCAGCGGTCGAGCAGCCGCAGCACCGCCACCGCCACCACCAACTACGCCTTGACTTCGTTCATACCGCGGCCAAGAAGCACATCGGGGTGTACGCGGAGCCGACCCCGCGGCTCCGGCGCATGTCGACGCCGCGCTCGGTGGTCAAGCGGCAGTGGTGGATCCTGCGCCGGTGGCTCGGGCTCAGCCACCGCGTCTGTGTCGTTAACAACCTCGACAAGTGAGCGGCCGGAGTCCACCAATAATAACCGCAGAGCGAAGACTGACCCTTGTACACTTGTATAAGCCTTGCATGCATCCAGCTTTTCGCGAATAGAGAGAGAGAGAGAGAGACGAAATTCTATTTTGGTTAAGAATCTCGGAAGGTTTGAAGTTTGGCCACGAAGGCGTTACGTGGGCGCAGCCACTGGCTGTAGTCCTCAAGTAACGCTGCTGTCATAGCCTCGTACTGTGTCTCCGTAAGCGCCGCCTCGGCGAGTCCGTGCGTGTTAGCTGACCGTTCCTCGCAGTGGATGTCCGCGGCCGTGTTGGCGGCCGTACTGCCGCTTGGTTCCTCGAGCGCTGTCCAATCGCACACGTGGATGGTATGAAGTAGATCGCGTAGTTGTCGTCTTTCCGTCGGTACCTCCTGCGGAGGCTCTCTGTAGAGGCGCTCCAGCCGTTTTAGGGGCTCAGCGGGATGCCCGTAGATGCTGAGATCCAGCTTTTCGCGAATAAACCCTTATGCATTACAACGTCAAATCATTGTATCAATACGAAATGGTTAGTGTGAAGATCAAAACCGTTTTTGTACTGGTTTAATACACTATTCGTGACAACCATTCAGTGACGAGTGATAGTCGTTGAAGTGAACGCCAATCCGACAGCGTCTGTGGCTAGATATCACTCGCCAAAAAAACGCCCAGCTAGTACAAGCAACAACCCGGTCAAGCCAGAGGAACAAAATGTCGATTCTCTTGTATAACTCAGATAAACCGACGCGGCACTGCTCTCGCGTACAGACGTACGCGTCCCGCTCGTAGTAGTCGTTTACAAGACGTGGATGAAGGCGACGATGACCGAG
>JAADYG010000609.1:0-19405 GCA_023338115.1 Phytopythium boreale | reverse complement strand
AGGGGGGGGGGGGGGGGGGGGGGGTCGCGGTTGGCGCGCAAGCATACCAAGAAGCGACGGGATGTGGACGGCGCGGGCGCCGGCGAGGGTCTCGCTGGCCCACTGGACAAGAAGCAAGGCAGCGGCGAAGCGCAGGTGAAGGAAACGGAGAAGGCGATGGCGCGCTTGGACGTCCAGGACAAGGCGCGCATTGCCACAGTCAAGAGTGGAGGAGGCTCTCCAAAGTCGGAAGTCTCCGATCACATTAACGAGATTAACAGCGAGTCTAACAGCGGCGGCACCGCGACGAAGGCGCCCAAGGAGGCGACGGACAAGGGCAACAATGAGAGCAACGCGCGCTCGAAAGCCAAGGACATGGCGCGCAAGGACGACGAGAGCCGCACCGAGTCGACCGCGTCGGCGGCAGCGAACAAGAGCGGCAAGACCACGCTGGGCAAGCAGATCGGCGAGAAGATGCGGTCGTTCCTGGGCGGCGGCAAGAAGAACGAGCGGTCCACCAAGAACTCGAGCGGCATCCTGAACGCCTGCGCCGGGACCGTGCAGGGCGAGGAAGGCTGGTACGAGCACGGCGAGAACGAGCGCTATTACTTCGTCCTGGTCGACGGCAAGTGGAGCCTGCTGTACGGCCCCATGACGGAGGACGACTTTGAAGCGTACTCGACAAAGGTGCGTCGGGAACACGAGGTGACTGTGTCCATGTTGTGTTGGTTGTGACGCTGACGAGCACGCTCTTGCGTCTGCAGGTGACGGAGCAGAGCCGCATGGTGGAGCTGCCGCCAACGCATCTCCATAAGTCCGGGTACTACTTGAACTGCGAACTGCGCGTCCAGCGCGTGTAGGAGCTACGCAGTTCGAGGGGAAAGGACAGATCGATCTTTAAACTCGTTCGTCGAGACGGGTTCTAGTACGAACTACAGCGTACATGCGAATACTAGCTGGGAGGCTCCGCTCTGACTGACTGTGATCAATTAACGATGCGATCCCTAGCAGAGCGAGCTGATGAGACGACGAGGCGGATGTAAATGTGTACGACGTGTATTGATTCACCTTGGTCTGAGATGCAATATGCAAGCAATCCAACGGGATCGCTGTCTGTCCTCCTCGCTGTCCATTCACTCACTGGACTTGGCGGCGTCATCCAAGCTCAACGCGTAGGGAAAGTATTTCTCCGGTCGGATGCGCGACGCTGTCTCCTGCGACCCGATCAGCCACTTGGATGGAGACAGCAGCAGCTCCTTCAGCTCGTCGCCCAGTGAGGACTTGCGCCTCGGGCTTCCGCCGGTCGTGGCAGCGGCCTTCCTCTCGAGCTGCACCGTTTGCTTGACCGGCGACGACGCGGAAGCAGAAGCAGACGCCGTTGGTGACGCCGCCGTCACCACCTTCCAGCTCATCTGCTTCTCCCTCGGAGACAGCGGCTGGACCACGCGGCTGGACGGGGACAGCGGCTTCCACAGGTCGTCCGCCTCGCTCGGGCTAGCCGCAGCCGCACCGGCGCCGCCGTAGCGCAATATCGAGCGAGAAGAAGGCATCTTGCGCTGTCCGCGTCGGATCTCGTCCAGCTTCTCCGCGTCCTGCTGCTGGTTGTCGCTCGAGGACGAGCCAACTGGCGCTGTCTCGGAGCCCGCAAGTCCTTCGGTGTGGTCCTCCATGGCGCTCAGGAGCTCGGGAGTGCGATGAATGCTGAAAGTGCCTTCCTTGTGCATCCGCACGAGCTCCTCGAGCCGCTTGCGGTGCGGCAGCCAGTGGAAAGTGACGACGTGATACGTCTCCATGTGCCGCGGGTTGAGTCCGTGCGGCACGACGCACACCTGGTCGATCGCATACAGCAGCGCGGGCGTCTCCTCCGTGTGCAGCTTGCGCTCATTGTTGCACTTCTCGGCGTGCCCCACCAGCTTCTCGAGCATCTCGTAGTTGGACTTGTACCGGCGCTCGAGCTCCTCCCGCGCCGCCTTCTCGCGTGGGCGCAGGTTGGTGCACTTGTCGTCCACTTCTCGCAGCAGCGCGTCCGTGGCGACCATGTGCATCTTGTTGGCCGTCTCAAACAGCAGAAGGCGCTGCAGCAACACCTTGACACCGACGCCAGTGGCCGACGAGTCGCACCAGCCGTGCCCGCGCTGGAGCCAGCGGCTCTGCAGCGTCGCCGCCGCCGAGGCCCACGCCAGTCGCTGGCGCTGGTACTCCGTCAGACGCCGCTGCAACAGCGTCAGCGAGCTCTCCTCCGACCCGAGCAGCCAGTTCATCATGGACTGCCGGAACGTCAAGCTCGAGCGTCCGCGAGGGATGATCATCCCCTTGGCCGAGCCGTCAGCGACGCTCGTGGCCAGCGCCTCGAGCGGGAATGAGTCGACGCACCGCTGCGTCGAAGGGTCCACGCGCTCGCTGAAGCTCTTAACCTCCTGGCAGACGGCGGCCGCATAGCTCACAGCGGCGTAGTACGCCATGGCCTTGGCGTTCTTGCCGCGTGGGCAGCGAGCGAGCACTGCTTCGGTCGGAGTGCGGATCTTGCCGGCATCCGCGGCTTCCAGTAGCTCCTTCTGCGTGAATGCCTCCACCGGGAGTCTGTACGCCGGCCTCTTCAGCTCGGCCAGCGCGAGCGCGATGTCTTCCTTGGTCACCGTCTGGTCGCGCGAGGCGCGCACGAGCCCACGCATGCAACGATCGAGCGCCGCGTAGCTCGCGAGCCGCTTCGTGTACGCTTCGTGGATCAGCAACTGCTGGAAACGCTCAACGAGCGTCATGTAGCCCCCGCTCATGTCGACCTCGGCCATCTCCTCGATCACTCGAGCCCCGTCTTGCTCGTCCTCGACGTCGAGGCCAAGGATGCGCGAGGCCACCGGGAACGTGCGCGCCAGCGAGTTCCGCTTACGGAGCGCCTCCATGAGGAGCGACTTGCGGAGAAGCTCGATCTGCGAATCGATCACGCCCAGGCCAGTGTTGATGACGTTGCCGCTCGATGATGAAACTGAGGCGGTCACAGAGGTTGAGACGATGCTGGCGCTGGAAGTCCCGCGTGCCTGCGTGCCGATGCGCATGCCATGCAAGAAGACAGGGTCGCCCTTGCAGTCCAGCCCTCGCTCCTGCAGCATGGTCTGGATACTCTCCATGTCGTCCGGCAAGCGCACTATGCCCACGTTGTTCTGCCTCGTCAGCTCCTTCACAGCGGCAGAGGTGGCCATCGGAGCCACGTTGACGCCCGCCTTTGCCAGCTCCTCCTTCTGCAGCAGCAGCGCCAGCGACCCCACGAGGTTGCGAACGTCTTCGTAGCCCTTGAGATCGCGCAGCTCGAGCTCACGGAGCAGCTTCCGGTAGCTTGTGGGCGCCGTCAGCTCCGTGTTGGAGTTAACTGCGTGCTTAACCTTCCACAGCAGCTCTGTTTTGCCGAGGTCTTCAATGACCGAATACAGCTCCGCCACTCGCTCCGGGTTCGCCAACACATCGACGACAGTGCCTGGCGACGACTCGGCGGCCTCACTGAAGCGGCTGTCCAACGCGCGCTCCAGCTCGTCGATCTCCTCCAGCACCTCTTTGGGGAGCACAGTCGAGTGGTTTGTGCTACCACTATCGATGTTAGTAGTAGTCGCTGTATCGCTCTGCGAACCGCCAATG
Organism: Phytopythium boreale; assembly: GCA_023338115.1. Classification (NCBI taxonomy): domain Eukaryota; phylum Oomycota; class Peronosporomycetes; order Pythiales; family Pythiaceae; genus Phytopythium; species Phytopythium boreale. The sequence goes on along the minus strand of JAADYG010000609.1, from coordinate 15,799 downwards.
ACAGTGGTTGTGTTGGACTCAGGGCGACCCGTGGCGAACACTGGCGTCTTGTGGATAACTCCGCGGTCTTCCAGCGCAGCGCGCACGTTGAACGGCGAGAAGGTCATTTCTTCCTCGGCAATGAAGAGCCTGGTGTCCTTGCCGTCCTTGGAGAACGGCAGCCAGTTGCTCTTCTCCGCATCGGTGGTGATGCGGTGGAACGGGATCCGCTCGAGCTCCAGCCGCGCCTCCTCGATCGCGTACCACTCGGCGATACCCTCGAGACGTCCGGGGTCTTCGACCAACTCGTCGGCAATGGACTTTGCACTTTGGTCCACGGGAAGCGAACGCTCCAATCCACTCGCCGAGATGTTCGCGATCGATGACCTGCTCTTCGTGAGCTTACTCATTGAGACATTCGCGAACGACGACCCGCTCTTCGTGAGCTTTCGAGGGGACGGCCGCTCTACCGTGACTGACTGGATGGACGAAGACGCGTTGGTGCCACGTCCAGCGCCTGTCCGGGTCTTGTCTTTGACGACCGACAGCTTGGCACCGTCGAGGTTCATTTTCTCCAGGAGGAACGGTGTGTTGGTGCAGTCCACGACGTGGTTCTCGAGCATCTCAACCATCTTCTCGAGCCACTCCTGCACCTGGTCCCATCTGCCTTGAACGACCTCGAGGCACTCGGCGTCTCGGCCGCTGAAACCCTCGCACTGCTCGTTGAGTAGCAGGATCAGCTCGTGCGTGCGGCGCCAGTGTAAGCCCTTCTCGACCGTGAGTCGCAGCTCGCACAGCGGTCCGTCCTTGTTGGTGATCGCCTTCCAGCGGAACTGGACGACCGCAACCGCCTCGGCGTAGCGCACGCTGAGACCCCTGGTGCACTGCTGCTCGACCAGCTTGAGCAACTGCGGAGCGAGCCCCAAGTGCAGTTTGTTGCGCTCCTGCATGGCCACCAGCTGCTCCAGCGCGGCTCGCAGCGTCTCCCACTTGTTCCGCACCTGCTGCAGCGCAGTGGATAGGACAATGTCGAAGCCCTCGACGGTGCGGTCGATGTCATCCAGCAGTAGTGGCGTGCGGTGCGCGTCGATCAGCGCAGCCGACTGGATCGCGAGCAGCTCCTCCAGCTTGGGCTGCAGGTTGGTCCAGCGCATGTGCACCTCCACGACGGCAGCGCGGTACTGCTCCACTCTCTCGGCAAGTCCGTCTCCGTACTCGTCGCTGTCGGCGTCGTCGCTACTGCCTCCGGTTGGCTTTTGAGCCACAAAGACGTCCCAGACGCGGTTCAACAGCACGGGCGTCAGCTCCCAGTGCAGCTTGCCCTTGGACTGCGCCACGAGCTGCTCCAAGTAGCCCTGCAGCAGCATCCACCGACGACGCTGCGCCGGGACCACAGCCATGTTGATGCGGCGAGTCGCCTCCTCGTGCTGGACAATGTACCTGGCCTTGAGCAGCTTGTACACTTGCGCCGCCTGCTCCAGCAAGGAGCTCTCCGAGAACGACAGCTTGATGCGAAGGCGCACCTTGCCGTGCGAGGCCTTGCTGCTGGCACTGTTGATAGGTGAGATGGCCGTCGAGGACGCGGTGGAAGCTGCGGACGTGTCGGTGAAGCGCGTGGAGCCGCTAGTGTAGCCACCCAGCGTCACGAAACCTCCCGCCATTGTGTTTCCCACTTGCCTGCTTGACGGCAACAGACTGCCTGTGATGGGTCGAGCGGGCGGCTTCACCAGCTCGTACGCGTTGTCGTGTACGTGCTAGTCCAGCAAATCGATGATCGGGACGTGCGCGACGCCGACCAGCGACTCGATCGTGCTCGAGCCCATCAGTACCTTGACGCGCAGTGTCGTGTGCATCACGTCCGACAGCAGCTGCGAGATTTGCACGAGGTGCAGCTGCTGATGCACGCGGTTGAGCACGATCTGGTCTTCCGGCTCCAGGTCGTCCACCTCTTCTTCGAAGAACCGCAGCAGCTGCTCTCCTCTCGAGACATCGACCTGCTCGCGCTGCGCGTCAAGCTTGTACAGTCTCTCCAACGTCGGCACGAGGCGGCGGCAGTAGAGCTGGTGCAGCTTCAGGATCGTGCGGCGCAGGCGCATTGTCGACGTGTCCAGGTCGCTCTCGACCTTGACGACCTCCGCGTCGCGCTTCCTTCGCTTGGCATCGCCTGAGTTGTCCGCTGCCCACGGCAGACGCCTGCCTGAAGACTTGATACCCAATTCGACTGCTATGTCCTCCAGCACCTCCTTCGTGTAGCTCAGCGTTCGTTTGAACTGGTTCGCCGTCGCTGCCAACGGCGACGAAAGCCCGTCAACAGTTCCGCTCATCGCGGTAAGACCGGTACTGGTTGAGCCCTTGCTGGATCGCTGGGGTTCCAACATCGCATTCATGTCCTGACAGATCATCATGACGTTCACGAGCTTTCGGAGCTGGAGCTCCTGCGCGACTGGGTCTTCAGTCATCGCAGTATCGCTGGGGCTCACCGCCGGCTCTGCGTTGGACGTCAATAGACCGCGGATCACCTTGTTTTCGCGGAGCTTGAGCGTCGTCGACAGCAACTCGTACGGGTCGATTGTCCAGAGATCGTTCTCACTGATGAGCCTCTTGGCGTAGACGTGGCCATCCTCCGAGAGGCTCTGAACTCTCGCTAGGTGGACGCTCATCTTACCGACTACGCGCGCTGCTTCTCGCTCCTGCTCTTGCCGTACGACACTCACAACGTGAAGCGAGGCGACGTCGTCTCGTTCTTCTTGCCGCTCGACGCACCGGATCTTCTCCATCGGGATCTCGGCTGTGCCGATCACAGTCTTGGTCGCATTCTCCTTGAGCACGATGCGCACGGCCGTGACGCGGTGGAGGTCGACCGACGGGTACCGGAACACGACCGGAGCCGAGGTGCTCTGTTTCGTCCACTTGGTGCTGCTCGATGCCTTTGCGAGAGAAAGAGTCGAGTTTTTCGGGTACAAGTTGCCTTGGAGGTCCTTCATGATCTCTCCTTGAGGCGAGAGCGTCATCCCGAACGGCGTCTTCTGGGTCTGCGAGTCGTTGACGTGGCGGTTGAAGTCGCTCGAGACCAGCAGGATCTCTACCAGCACGTTGCCCGTGCCCATTTTCTTGGAAAGGGTCATCTGGCTCACTTCCGTCACGTTGACTTGCAGCGCGTCCGTCATGATGTCGGTCCGTGACACACGCATCGTCTTGTTGGCCTTCTCAAACTTTACGTCGTACATTGGTGGACTGGGGGCCTCCATTTGGACGCCCATCTTTGTCCTGACCGCGGTTGTTGGCGACGGAAGCAGCAGGTTATACGGTGTACGATGAGAAAGAACCTGAGCGACGGCGACCGGCCCACTCGTCACGCGAACCTTCGCAGCCGGTGCCAAGCAGTGGCGCAGCTGAGCCTCCGTCAAGATCTTGCGATCGGCAGGCACAGCTCGTGGGTCTTCCCTGCGACGTCGCGCAAGCTGAGGCGAGGATCGTCCAGCGGAACGAGCTCCAGGGCCACACTTGGATCAGTGTTGCGTTCACCATCGCGGTCCGTGAACTCGACCTCAAGCCGGTGCTGACTGGCGTCAGTGTCGCCCGGCCTCGAGGCTGGTACTGACGACTCAAAGTGCAGGTGGCTGATGTCCACGCTGGTGCCATTGAGCAGCGCCGCTCCTTCCGAAGCCTTGAGCGATCCGAGCACGCGAAGCGTCTTCAACCGGTCGACAATGCGCGTCGCGTCGTCGTACACGTCCGCCATGGCGCTGGCCATGCTGCCGCGGTCGTTGGGCGACAGCGAGAGCTCGAAGCGGACGTTGATGCTGATCTGCCCCAGCGGGACGTTGGCCTTGCGCGTTCCGCTCGCGCCCTGGAACGCGCCTTCGATCTCCCCGCTGCACACCGACTGGTTCGCGTTCAGCTCTGCGTTGCGCACCCGCTTGCGGTTGAAACGGACGTGGGTCTCCGAGATGTTGAGCAGACGCTCCTTGCGGTTGAGCGGCAAGCTCGTACCGCATTCGGCGCGAAGCAAACGCTGGATCTTGGTGGTAAAGGCGTCGCGGTCGCTGAGGAAAGCAGTCAAAACGCTCTTGAAGAGGGCGGTAGAATGCTGCTTGAGACTCAGCCGGAGACAACCGTGTACTTTGACTCGAGGAGATGGGGCGAGAAGCACGCAGACGCAGTTGTTCACGTCGAAGTCCTCCGTCTCAGTGGATCCGTGCTCGTGTTGCTGCCGCTCAAGCGACTTCGCGGCGTGCAGCATCTCCAGCTTGTCCACTTCCGTCTTGTACAAGTTGATTCCCTTGATGTATCCGTGGTACTGGCCCACGAAGCGCGGCTTGGACTCGCTCAGCTCCAGGAGACGAGCTTGCACTGACTGATTGGTGACGTTGTCACGGACACTGATGCTTTCCACCGCGTCTGGCAGCAGCACGTACACCTTGACGACTTGGTCGTTCCTCCACAGCTCGGCCAGCTTGCCAGCCATGATCTGGACGCTACTCTGCTTGCCTGTCGTCGGGACCTTACTCTCCGTGTCGTCAATAACGAACAGTTCTCCTGAGAAAACGGCCCCAAGAAGCGCCAGGTCGGTCGGGAAGCGCTCCTTGTGTGGCCGGATCTTATCGCGACTAAGGTCTCTCACGAGCTCTCCGTTGGCGAGCATAATGTCGTACACAGCCGTCGGTGGGGCCATATCCTCTGGCGAGCCGCTCACTTGCTGCACTCGCGAGATGATACCGTCATATAACGGAGGATGCGCCGACGGAGAGATCCGCGCCCGAGGCACGCGGCTTTCTTTGGGCGGACCCTTGTCATCCAGGAATTCCACGTCGTACTTGCCATTCCCGAGGCACTTGACAACCTTGGCGATGCGGTCCAATGCTTCTTTAGAAGCGGCATCGTTGCGCTTTTCAGCATCGGCAGCTTGTTCTTGCGGCTCCTTGATGTGTACAATGTCGTCCTTCTTGAGCTGAAGATGTACGTCGCTCCCTTTGACGCGAGCCCACGTCGAGTCCAGGCAACCGCGGGATTTTTACTGCTCCGTTGGCTCCTGCGCGTCCGCGAAGGCGACCAGAACCGGCGCGGTCGGGTGCTCGGCCTTGTCCAGCTTGGCGACAGTTCCGATACGTCCGCGCTGGGCTGCGAGCTCTTCGGCGCTGTTGCCGGCCGCGATGGGGCAGAGGAACACCATCTCCTTCATGTGTAGCGGCGGCAGGTCCTCGTCGTCCGAGAAGTAAACGTCCTCTTCGTCCCTCACCTTGGCGCCGCTGCAGAACGCGACGTCGTAGTGGTCGTCGTCGTACTCACCTATGATCGTCGCGCCGATGAAGTGGCCGTTCTTGAGCCGGACATCCACCGCGGAGCTGCAGTGCTTGATCGGCGCGCACTTGGCGTGTACCCTCGTATTCACGGCAAGCACGTCCGAGGCCGCGCTTGAATGCTGCTTATGCTGTTGGGCGGCTGCGTCCACGCCCAACGTGAGCGGCGACTGCTCGATGCCGGTCCAGTCGCAGTCCGTGAAGAGAGGCCGGATCAGGGCGGGCGTGAACTTGCCGTGGAGATGGTCGACGAGCTGGCTCTTGGCCTCCTCGATGCTTTAAAGTACCTTGCTCCACCGCTTTAGAATGTCGTCGAGCACCACGGCGTTTGCGAACGAAACACGGTCCTTCTCGCCGTGGCACAAGACGTGTTCGAAGACATGCCAAAGCAGCTGAGGCGTGAAGCGCCAGTGCAGCTTGGACGCGTCGCGCATTCGCCGCACTTGCGCCATGAGAAACTCCGCTGCCGAGCAGTCAGGAGGCACTTCACACTTGCAAACATCCCACAAGAACGACGCGAGGTCGTTCGTGCCGGCCGTTGTGCTCTTCTTGCTCACCGCCTTGGGGTCGAAAGTCAGCCCAACAATCCGGAAGGTGTCCACGAGCACTCGCTTGATGCGAGCGCCTCGGTCGATGCCAATCAAATGGAGGTCGACGGTCAGATGAAGTGCCCAGTCCTTGTTGTTCGGGTCATGCAGGATGATGACCTCGTCCTGGAAGCATGCGCACTCGTCTGGATGCTTGAGGATCTCCTCGCTGTGGCCAAACTTGCCGCGGAACACCTTGCCAAGCGACTCGGAGACGAGCTGGACCTCGAAATGCGCGACATCCGTGATGTCGTAGGTTCTCCCGAGCACCTTGAGCGTCGACGCGACTAGTCCCGCTGCGTTTGAATTGGGTTTGCCATCACTGAGATGAGGACCCAATCTACCAATCACATCGCTCAGCTTTGGCCCGTTCACGCTCGACAGATCCTCTGCGTTGGCGTCGTATGGGATACGCTGCTCCGAGTCGCCGAACGGCTGGAAAACGACGGAGAACTTGCTCCAGTCGTACGGCTCAGGCGCGTCCGTCTTTGGCGGCGTCTGCTTGCTGTCCGCTTGCGCGATCTTCCCGAACACGATCTTCTTGAACGCGATCTCCGCCGACGACTTGGTGTCCAGAACTCGGCCGACTGTGTTGGCGCTCATCACGTGAGGGTCCACGTAGTTCTCGTTCTTGGCGAGCTCAACCGCGAAGTGGAGCGTCCCGAGCTTCCCCTCGCCTGCCTTGTTGCCCCTTGCAGCCGCGGACCTGGACTGCCCAGCACGCTCATCAGGGAATAGCATGGCTTCCAGCTCGACGCGACTTGTAACGTCGAAGCGGAGCTGCTTCGTGGCTGAAGTCCCGTCGGCGTTCGCGCAGTGCAGAATCAGTTCCGTCACGTAGCCCGAGCGGTCGCGTTGGAACTCGAGCTTCACACAGCCCAGCGTGTCGTCCTTCGACCCGTTGTCGTGGTCCATCACGCGTAGAAGCACGGCTTTCTTGTCGCTCAAGGCCGTCAGGTCCGTCTTGCCGAGCGTGAACTCCTGGTTCTCCCACTTGGGGTTCAGCGTGCGCGACTTGTAGTCCGTCTTCATGAGCGTGTTGACTTCCTTGTCCGAGTCGCTCTCCAGCAGCATGAGCTGCACGTACGGGTCGCTCGATCGCGAGAACGTGTCCGCGATGATGAGGTTGCGCGCCTCTTTGATGGAGATCTTGAGGAACGACGGCTCCCGCGTGAGGATCGACGACATGTTGGCCATCGCCGAGGTCGCTCTGCGGTGGCGGCTCTTGGGACCGATCAGGTTCTTGATCGAGCGCATCGGGTTGGCTCGGTTGATCGCAGACAGGTTCGACTGCTGCTTGGCAACGACGCCGGCGACCTCCCCCAGCAGCACCGGGAACGTCTTGCTTCTCAGGACGTGGTTGGTCTCGGCGAGCCGCAACTGGATCCGGATCTGGCCCAGATCCTCCTTCTGGACCATGTCGTTCTCCGGGGCGAGGCTGTACCACGTGTCGGACACGCGATATGGAGACACCATCTTGATCGGGACCTTCAGGCACCCGAGCGGCTTCTTGCCGTTGAAATGCATCACCATGCGCGTGACGCAGTCCTCCAGGTCGGTCGATCGGAAGACAAGGTTGAGGTCCGTGCGCCGGTCGCGCACCTTGGCGGCGTCCAGGTCTCCTCCTTCCGTGCGGATCTGGTCGCGCAGCAGGCCTTCCTCCACGATCGCTTCGTGTCGGTGGTCGTACTCGACGTCGTACAGCAGGAACAGGTCGCGAAGCGCGTCAGGCAGGCACAGCCACGCCGCCTTGTCCGTCACACTGTACTTCTTGAGCAGATCCGTGACGGCTGGCGGGACTTCCCGTGGATTGGCGAGGTCGTACAACGCCGAGACGCGGTACTTTGGGTCGCTGTACAGCGAGCGGATGCGCACGATGCGACCCGAGTGCAGCGCGCCGACCGTGAAGTCGGCCGGGTTGGCCGGCTGGGCACTCAGGCGCTTGCCCTTGCCGTAGTAGGCCATGACGGTGTCGCCAATGCTGGCCGTCTTCTTGAGCTCATTGCGGATCCGAGCGCGCGCCTCGCGGTTCCGACTGTCTTGCTCTCCGTTCGACCTGTCGCTGTGGTGGCCAAAGAAAGCGTTCAGCAATCGCTGGAAGCTTGCCTCCAGGTCGTTCGGCTCGAACTCCGTCTCGTACTGGATGCACTTGTGCTGCAGGATGGCGGCATCGAGCTGTTTCAGGACGACCAGTTGGCCCGGCAGCATGTCGATCCGCACGCCTGCCTGGGACAGCGATTGGATCCAGAGCTGGGCGTCGTTCGCCTTGAACTCAATCGCGACGTCCCCATTCGCCCGCGTCTTGAGCACCTTCTCCTGGAGCTCGGCGCTCATCGGCTCGTACTCGCCGCCGCTCGCCTTCCTGACGTACAGCGCCTCATTGAGGACGTCGAACCAGCCTCCCTTCTTGTCGTAGCGGAAGCTGTAGGCCGCGCGACACGCTCGGCTGGTCATGAAGATGATCAGCGCCGGGCCGGTCGACATCTCGTTCTCGTACACGTACATGCACTTGGTGCCCGGAACGAACAGGCAGTACTTCCAGTCGCACAGCACGTTCAGGCTCGTCACCTCCTGCGCTTTCTCCGCGACCGGGTAGAGCATCGCGTGCGCCTCGCTCCCCAAGAACAGACTCGACATGGAAGACGGCGTGCCCAGGATGCCTTCGCAGTGCGGCGTGATCTTCTTCGAGAAGTCGCTTTTGAGCCGCAGCGGCGCGTCATCGTTGGGGGAGTCTGCAGACTCTGAGGTAGACGTTGTGGACGGTGGCGGCTCGTGTGTCTCCGTGACTTCTTCACGGTAGCAGTCAAGTTCCTGCACCAGGTCCAGCGGAGACAAGCTCTTGGCGCCCGAAGTGCCCCGCGCCCACATGTCAACCTCACGGACGCGATAGAACCGGTCCGACCGGTCCTCCATCAGCGTCTGCTTCTTGCCAAAGTCGCGCACGACGTCCACGATCGACGAGACGTGCTCCACGTACCCGGCGGCACACAACGCGCTCATCCACTGGAGAGCGTACGCACGGTTAGTGGGAGCTTGGATGGCGTCGGCGTCGTCGTTCAGAGCGGGGTTATTCCAGTGAAGCAACGACGAGGACAAGATCTTGGCGTCGCGGCAGTACTTTGTCACCCGTCCTTCCAGAGCACGGGCGGCGCTCGGACAATCCACGAGACCATGCCCTGGCCCGTGAAGCAGTTCGAGAGGCCGAACACGACCGCTGTCGTGCGGTCTTGCATCATGAACCCTCCGAACTCCTGTAGAGCCTTCTGACGGCCAGAGCGGAGCTTGATCCACTCCTCTCGGGACGCATCTGAGGGCATCTTAACACGCCCGGAGTCGGCGACAGCGATCTCCAGGAGCTCCATCTCAAGCTTCACGACGATATCCTTCCTCACTTCCAGCGACAGCTCGTTGATCACCCGCCCGAGCCACTCGCTGTTCGGTTCCGAGCTGACGGTGTGCACGTGGCGGAACTTGCTCGTGTCTTCCTTCGGTAGGTTCTCAAACTCCTCGAAGAGGCGGATCTCCCTCAACATGCTGACGACGCGCTTCATGACCACGACCAGGACGGCGTGGAAGGCGTCGATCTGGGCATTTTGAGTTGGCGTCAGCGCTCCTCGGAGCGTCTGCCGGTGTCCAACCCGGCTCGTCTTCGGAACGGCGCCGACGGCGAGCTGGTTCTGGTACCAGTACGACAGTCCGCAGACCCCGGTCTTGTCGTTCTCGCCGGTAGTTTTACCCGCGTCGGGGCTCTCAGCCGACTTCAACGCAAGCTCCAACTGCTTCTCGTCGCGCGCCGCCTGCGTGCCTTGGCAGGTGACGCGCACAAAAACCGACCCGGCGAACTTGGAGTACGACATGTTCTCTGTCGGCACCAGACGCAGCATCAGCTCCTGCTCGCCGGGCTGCAGCATCGCGAAGTCGATCTTGGCGTACCCCACGGTTCGATGCGTTACTAAGGGCTCGAGGCTGTCGTTTTGGTCCACAATGCAGATCAAGGCGCTGGCGCTCTCAGCCAGCACCGTCATCTGTTCTTCCAGTGCCTGCTTCGACTCTTCACTGGCTGCCTGTGTTGCATCACCGGTGGTTGCGTCAATGAAGGCGTCTCCGAGTTGTACGGAGCGTTGCTGGAACCACTGCGTGCTGTTGACGACTTCTTTGTTGCTGTCGAACGGCACAACGAAGCTCAGTCGTTCACCAACTTTAGCTTTTGGTAGCGTTGACGCCTTGACGATGGTCAGCTCGCCGTTGCGGTCAATGCCGCACAGTTTGGACGGCCCGGAACCGACCGACTCTGGGTTCGCAACCAATGTGACGATGCACCCTGGCCGCTTGATCTTCTCGGGGAGGTTTGACGTCGAGAGCACGTCGACGGTCACGCCTGACAGCTTGTGTGCCATCCTCTTCCAGAGCTCCTTTTCGGCCGCCTGCTTGTCGATCCGCCTCGCCATTGTCGTCTCGATGGACTTTGTGAACGCGCTGACGGGCGTGATCTACCGCGCGGACACCCACTTCTTGTACCGCTGCTCCACGTGGCTAGAGCTGTCGTCCTGCTGGTCGATCATGACCACGTCCACCTTCCCGTCCTTCCGGATGGTCGCGATCTTGGCCCTCACGTCGACCGAGAACATGTCTCGGATGTCGCTGATCGTCTCGATGCCGTTTTCAAAACGAACCTCGTACGCGTCCGTGGGCAGCGGGACATAGCGCTGGACGCGAGCGGGGTAGAACCGCCCGCTGCCGAGACACCGGCGGTACGCGAGCACTCGTTGGTCGAACTGCAGGATCTCGAACCCGTCGTCATCCACCTCCCCAGATGGAGAGAGCTTGTGTAGAAAGCAGCGCTTGAGCCACACGGATGACTTCCTCTCCTCATCCGCCAAGAGAAGCGAGACGGGCTTGAGGATCTCCTCTAGCAGGTCGCGCGAGTAAATGTGCAGCGAGAGGTGCGAGATCCTCGAGATGCCCTTGTCTTTGCCGAACACGAACTCCTGCTCCGGCCACGACGGGTTCCGCGTGTTATACACCGTCAGGCTCTGCTTCCGCTCCGTGTTCTCGAGCCGTCCGTCGCTGAGGACCGAGATGATGGTGAAGTACGCGTTCACGAAAGGGTTTCGCAGCCGACCGCTCTGGGAAGTCCACGACGTTTGGTCGCTCACGTCTGCGTCCTTGCCTCCCGAGGCGTCAAAGTCAAACCCACTCGACGCGACCTGCCCCGCCGCCTGGCCGAGCAAGTTCCGAGCGCCATGAACGCGCAAGTGCAGCGTGTAGCGCTCTTGATCGGCGCCGCTCGTGTCGCTGAACATGCCAGGGTAGGAGAGCGACAGCGAGAACGTGTCGTTTTTCCACTTGCACCGGCCGGAACTGTCCGCCACCGTCGTCGTGCGGATCTCGCGCCCGCGCTCGATCTCCTCGCTGACAATGGCATCAGCCACCTCGGCTGCTCCGGGCTTTGTCCCTGGCTCGATCTACATCACGGACGCTTCGCTGTCGTCGTTGGCGTCGGCGAAGAAGGAGGAGATGCTCAGCGAGCCCTGCAGTTTGTCTGGGGAGCTCTTGCCCAGGCGCTGGATCAGCTCGTTCAGGACGGCGGTGCTGCCCCGCACCTCTGTCTTCAGGCACAGATCGCCCAGGTTGGCCGCCCGCTTGTCCATCCACGGCTCCGGCGTCAGCGAGTAGCGCTTTTCAACCGCCTTGGTCTCCCCGGTGGCTGTGTCGATCGACGTGCGGTACAACTCGAGCAGCGGGATCTGCACGCGGCCCAGCGGAGTGCTTCGCTTCAGGCTGTTGCGGTCTTTCACGTGGATCAGCAGCGTTCCGGCGTCTTCAAGCGAGAAGTTCTGCACAAGACACGAGCGGGTTGTAAGACTTTCACACTGAAACACTGGTTCAAACCGAGCAAGCCTCCCTTACCTTGCCAAAGACTAACACCTCGTGCGTCCACTTGGGATTCATCGTGTTGGGTACGACCGCCGTGCGCTTCTTCTCGCTCTCGATCGGCTTGCCGGAGGCGTGATCTGTCACCGTCAAGGTGCAGTAAGGGTCGCTGTACCCTCCGCGGTCCACTCCATGAAGCTCGTGACCCGTGAGCACCTCCACGACCAGGGATAAGCTGTCGGAGTCGAGCTCCAGCTTCTTCTCCGACCGCATCTCATTGCGCGTGAGCTTGGTGCGGTAGGTGGAGACCTCCGCCTGCCCGCGCTTGGAGAACATGCCGTTCCTCGACTCCGCGCCGGACGATTCGGTCGTCTTTCTCTTCAGCGGTGAAAGCGGCCCAGTCGTCCGCTTGCTCGCCTCAACGCAAACCGGCGGGTCCACCGCGATGACTGCGGTCAGGCTAGTCCCGTTGGCCTCGGCGGTGCCAACGACCGCCACCTCCAGCGTCGCCTTCCCCTCAATGCCGGCGCGGGCCTGGAAGTCCTCGTCGGACGCCCCTTTGTCGCGGTGCGCGCGAGAAATGTGCTCGTTCAGCTGCTGGATGCAGCCGTTGATGCCGTAGAAGCGCGGGTGGCGCGCCTGGTAGTCGTTTGCGGCGCAGGCGACCCGGGCGCCGTCCAGCTTGCACGCGGCGTCGTGGAGCAGGTGCTGCGCGTTCTCCAGCTCGAGCTGCTCGACGGACTGGTCATGCGCCTTGGTCGACAGGTCGCGGTCCATCTGCTGGCGGCGGAGACGCTCCCCGCGCGTCTCTCCGACCATCACAATGCGCAGCTGCACCTTGCCGAGGCTTTCGCGGGCAGCCACACCTGGCTTAAGCTGCAGCGGGTACCACTCGGTCGAGTCGTAGGCTGCCAGCGTCGCCAGATCCACAGTAGCCACGCCCATGCAGTCCTTGCGGAAGAAGTCCAGCACGCGGACCTTGAGCTTGGCCGCCTGCTCGATGCTGCAGACGCGGCCGAAGACTTTGTCCTCCCCCTTCCAGCGCGGGTCGCGGGTGTTCTCCTTCCGGTCCGTCGTGACGGTCTCTTCGCGCAGCACCTTGCCGTGCTCGTCCACCAGACTCAGCTCGCAGAACGGGCTCGAGACGTCCGTCTCGGCCGCCGTCGTCAGGCTGTCCGCCGCCAGGACCGTCACTTCGAGGCGGTTGTCCGTGTGCTCCCTCCCGGCGCTCACAACACGGCTCTGCGCCGACATGGCCTGGTGCGCGCTCTGGAAGAACTCGACCAGGTTGGGCCCCGACACGCTCATGACGAGGTGCAGCTCTCCGTGCTCCTTCAGCACGCGCTTCTTCTCCTTGCTGTCGTCCCGCAGGATGCTGTGGACCGGGGGACACAATGGGCGCCTCGATGCGGAACCAGCGGTCCACCACGTCCGACTCGGTCGTGGACGCCGGCGACATGCAGAACAGGCCAAGCGGCACGCGCACCGAACCGAGCGGCACGTGCTTCGCCACCGTATTGTAGTCTCTCAGATCCAGTTGGACGGCGTCGACCGAGCGCAGGTCGACGTCCCTGCCGATCGTGGACCGCTCCTTCCACTCGGGGTTGAGCGTGCTGCGAATGTAGTTGGTCTTCTTCTCGATGCTCGGCACGACCTCCCCGTTCTTGCCGATGAGCGAGATCACACAATACGGGTCGCTCAAGCCATTGAAGTCGACGAGGAGCATGTTGCGAGCCTCCACGACCGTGAGACTCAACAGCACGCGCTCCGGACGCGGCGTGGACGGGGATGGCGGCGGCTTTGAAGCGCCCGTGGTGTCTACCGAGACGGTGAGCGGCAGCGACGGCGCCTCCGCCTGCCTGGCGGCGTTGTAGACGGCCTCCACCCATTGCTTCTTGTCCTCCTCGCTCTCCGCTTGCAGGTAGAAGGCCAGCTCGGGCGGCACGTCCACCACGAAGCACGTCACGGGGAAGCCCTGGTCGTTCGTGGTCGACACGCGCGTGTCCAGCGTGAGCTCCACGCGCTGCCGCGGCCGTGGGTCCTGGCTGGTCGTGTAGTACGCCAGCTCGTTCTCGAAGAGGCGGAAGTAACGCCGGCGCCAGCTCGAGATGAAGCTGCTGTTGTGCCGGTTGTACTTGTTGAGGTAGCCCTCCTTGATCACGCGTCTCGCGTCGGGCGACGCCATCGCGTCAGGCGGTCGGCGTGACGCCCAGTAACTACAGACGTCAGCACTAGAGCTCGAGAAGCGACCCCCTCTTTGCTTCCTCTGGGCGTTGGCGACGCGAAATGAGCCTCTGCGGCCTTCCTTCAGATGAAGCAGACGCTCGCAGTGATTTCTCTTCTAACCCACCACGCCGGGGACCGCCCCTCCACTGACAGACGCAGCGGGTCGCGCCAAAAGATCGTGAAGGGCGCGAAAAGTCGGCCGCGTCGCTTCACTTTCGCTCGTTTCGCGGCGGCGTCGCGCTTCTGTATGCCATAGTGACCGTTAGGTAAGGAAGGATAAGGATAAGCGTAGCGTCGCCTGGAGTGGGATTGTGTCGGTCGGAGCGAGGAAGACGCTCGCGATCTCTTTTGTCTCGTTAGGATGTCACCCAGGACTCGAAACACGTTGTGTTGGACAAGTTGCTGCGTGCAATGTAAGCCACGCCACCATGAAGGATTAAAGAGTTGTCCACTACCGCTTCCTGCTCGTTGGCTGCTTAGGCTGCTTCTGGAAGAACAACGGAGGAGGAAGGCCGCGAGGGGATTGCAAGCCGCCTAATCTTGTCGTAGTACCGGACGCCACCGGTCTGGGCTGATCCGTAGATCGGTCAGTGCCCTCGTTAGAAGTCCCTAGTCTAGGCGAACCGCATCGGTCAAGCGTCATGTAACGACCCCCATCAGCGTCGCCAATGGGACATCGCGACTGTGCTCTCACGCTGCTTCGCTGACATTGCCCAGAGCCAGTCAGCCAGACCGCGCCTGGGCTGCGTTGCGGCCCTCTATGGTCGCTTGTGAGGGCCACGCCTTCGCACTGAATAGCCGCGTCGGTCACTGAGGTCGCGTGCGTTGGGCCGCCTTCGAACGCTCCCCCCTTTGGTCTGCCTTTCTTTTCAACACTCGCCATGCCGTTCCCTTGCTGCTGCCGCTTGCACGCCGAGTCGCTATTGCCGAGATCCACACTCGTGGTCGGAGTCTGCGGCGTGTTAATAGGAGACGCGCTGGGTACGCAATCGACGTGGACCCAAGCGCGTTGGCCAGGTGCGGAGCCAACGATTTGCCTAGGCAGGACAGCGTGACCGCCCCCGTGACCTTGCCGACGCTGTCGCCGCTGTGGTTGCGCAGCTCCCACTCCCTGTTGCCCCGCGCCCACTCGCATACACGGTACTTCATGTCCGCGGGCATATCATCCTTTGTCAGTAGGCTGACGTGAGGAGGGAGCGTCACGCTGGCGAAGGCGACGAGTCGCGCGCGGTCGCGCTCCTGGATCATGAGCAGGAGCACCAGCGGCGCGGCGCTCTCATCGCGCAGCTGGGCGGCCAGAGCGGCGGGCTCAGCCTCGAACAGGCACGACTTGCCGTGCTCGAGCACCAGCCGCGAGCCGTCGGCCGATTGGCGGCGGTCGAACAGCACGATCTCGTACTGGAGAAGCCGGAACCCGACCAGGGGCGCGTCGCTCTTGGCGTCGGCTGCGAGCGCCTTGGACGCGTCAGAGGGCGCGGCGCCGGCCGGAGGCAGCGAGATCCTGTCCACGAAGAACTGGAACGAGAAGAGCAGCGACGCGGCGGCGTCATGGGGCCGCTCCATTCCAGTACGCACACGCACGCGTTAGTCCGATGGGTCGGCGCCGTGTGTGCCTGTTGGCTGGAACGCATTCACTCATGTGCTGCAGTTGACGTTGAACTCGTACCATTTCTGTTAAGTAATAAATTTAGCTACAGTCCTGGCCAAAAGTAAATGAGGTCGCAATTTTGGCCCGAAAATCAGCCAACAGGAACTCTACAGCGCTCAAAATCGGCCCAAATACTCCTCAAATCGTATTTGAGACGATGGCAGCATTTTTTTCCGCGCTTGATT